>PVIY010020861.1:0-43303 GCA_004026745.1 Myrmecophaga tridactyla
TTAACTAAATCACACCATTCAGCGAGATGATCTCATTACAGTTTCAAACACACAGTATTGAATACAGATTATTCTACCTTTATGAAATGGGATTTATATTAAAACATGGCTTTTCTTAGGGGGCATACTTTCTTTCAAACCAGCACAGCTGGGTTATAGGGTAGTTCTATACTTAGCTTTCTGAGGAATCACCACTCTGTCTTCCACAGCAGTTGCACCATTTACATTACCATCACCAATGAATGAGTGTTACCATTTCTTGGCATCCTCTCCAAAACTTATTTACTGCTTTCCTAATAGTAGCCATATATCTATTTTTTTTTTGCATCAGGTGATTAAAAATTCATTAATTTGAATGTGTTGCAGGGGGTGATTGTGCTCATTCCTGCTTTTCACAGTTCCAAACATTCCAATTGACTTTCACCAGAACTGTTTCCGCCCATTTTCCTTACTAACTTGACTCCCTAAGGCATGTGAGTTTACAAAATCTGTGAGCTTAGGTGAAATCTGTACTCCTAACTTTCTTTTGAAGTTACCTCTTTGGTAATTTGAACAGCCTGGATCATATTTCTTTTTTGGCCCTGTTTTCTCCAACTTATCGGCATTATAATGTTACAAGAGTCCTTTTATTTTAAATTACTAGCCATAAATATCTCATTTTCTCAATTGATCTAAGTTGAATATTAAGGTCAGCCTCTGTAATTTAGACACTGGCTTTTGAGAATGAGTATAAAAACCTATTGAAAAGCCTGCTTTGGTACTCCTGACTTTTCTTGTGGTCCAGTTGGTCATTAGTCTGTTCTGCAGATCCATTAACATGTATGCTGAGTTTAAAGCCCCTGCAATGAAGTCATGATGGTTGCATTTTCTACTCCACAGACTGCATAGCAGCTATTAACCATTCGAAATAAATATCTGATTGTGTCAAGTCCAATAGTTTTGCAGATGAAATGCCCAAAGCAGCCTCTTTCTCAAAAAGCCTGAAAATATGTGCACATTTATATTATAAAGTTTACACAACCTAGTATTGCATGCATGAAGAGAAAAATCTTTTTACTTGCAATGATTGAGTGTTCGTCATTTCCAAGATAGGTAAAAGGGTATCTATTGTGATGAGAGACTGATGTTCTAAGGAAAATCTAACTAGACTAGACTTCTAGCCTGCCATACTGTAGCACAGCTGCCTCTGTTATTAGAATTAAAGAGAAAAATAATCTCTATATGGTTGAAGAGTAAGAGGCAGGGGTGGAAGATTCCAGCTTTTTGTGGGATTCTTGGAAGATCTTCCAATCCTTTGGGATATAATGCACTGAGGGGATAAAAGGGGAAAGCACATGGAGGTGGCATTCAGGAAAACCCATTTTGCCAAACATATAAAAACGTTCCTTGTGTGCGTACTAAGGGAAATGGAAGCCATCTGTTTCTGATTCATTTACATGTAATCCATCAAAATATTATTTTATAAGAGATATTTAATGTCCAAGAAACCTGCCAAGCCTTCTTATAAATATTTTTTCCAAAGGACCAGCTGCATTGAGGCAACTGTATGAGAACTTATCTTTGAAAAATGGAACTGGTTTCAAAATCTCATGCACATTCCAGACTTCTCAAGGACAGCCTGACGTGATCAACAGAGCACAGGATTTGGAGTTAAGAGACCCAAATTTTCAAACCTGGTTTACTTCTTATTAACATTTACAAAAAAAAAAAAAATCCTTATTTGTTTGTTTCATGTCTACTTTGTGCCAATCACAAGTTGCAATGCTGAACTATGACTACAGCACAGGACAAGTAGAATAAGCAATATTTGGCATCTCATGAATCTAGTTACTCATTTTGTATGAACCTATATTTTCTTATTCTGAAAAATGGAGCTAGTAATGTCCCTCCCAAAAAGTTTTCAAGAAAATTATTCAATAAATAACACAATGCTCAGCATGAAAAGTACATTCAACAACGTTTTCTCCTTTTCTATTTGAAGTTACTTCCCCCTTGTTTTGGTTTGCTAATGCTGCCAGAATGCAATATATCAGAAATTGATTGACTTTAACAAAAAGGATTTATTAGGTTACAAATTTTAGTTCTAAGGCCATGAAAATGTCCAAATTAAGCATCCAAGGAAAGATACCTTGAAGAAAGGCTGATCACATCCAGGGTTTTTCCATCACATGGGAAAGCACATAGCAACGTATGCTTGCCCTTTGCTCCTGAGTTTCATTGTTTTCAGCTGCTAATTCCAGTGGCCTCATCCCTGAGCTTCTGTCCGCCTCCAAGCATCTCCAAATGTCTGTGTGTAGGCATCTGAACTCTTTCCCTGTCCATGAACTCTTTTAAGGACTGTAGTGAACCAATTAAGACCCACCTTGAATGGGTGGCACCACACAGCCACGGAAATAATCTAATTAAAAAGTCCCACCCTACAGTAGGTCTGCTCCCACAGAATTGGATAAGGATTAAAATAACATGGCTTTTCTGGGGTACATAACAGTTTCTTTATGTCTGCATATATGCCCTTACCAGTTCCCTGCTCCTCTAACACCCATAAAGACCACATTCATTGGCCTGGCTAACATTTTTTTGGTCCATTATCCAGTAAGTCAATGTGGCTCCTTTCTCTGAACTGCAAATAAATATGTTTTAGACTAGATCTAACAGTTTGTATTGGAGTAGTGAAGAAAGCGTAAACTTCAGTCAGGACAATCTACACTTGAATTTCAGAATCTGCCATTCACAACCTTTTAATCCTGGGCAAATTTCTGAGCTTCAATTTCTACATCTGTAAAATGTGATTAAAATTACCTAGTAAGTAGTGAAGCTGTGACAATTAAATAGGTTAATATACAGAAGGTACATAGCCCAACAGTGGAAAGTATTATCATTTTCACTAAGAGTAAAACAAAAAGTTACATTTCAAAGATTGAATTTCAGACCACAATATTGTAATCTTCAACAGTAATATAACCTGTTCAACACTTGAACTGCAAGCAGCCTGACAAACTGGCCAACTCTACCCACCCAATACTACATTCATAAATCAATTAACTCTCAGGTAGATACCAAAGATTTCATCTTTATGACAAGAATGCAAATATATTTTATGCGGTTTGCTATTTCCCATTTATATTTCCATGACAGATATGGCTAATCAATCACAGAAATCATTTCTACTAAGCCCTGATACCTTCAAAATCTTATTCTCAGCACTTCATGCTGCTACTATGATCCTTTGGAGCTGGCAAATAAGGCAACACTTCTGTAAATCTCTGATGAAATTCATCAAAGAGGTTGCGTTATCCACTTTCCTGAAAATTCAAGTCTATTCAACAGGCATTTATTCAGCACTTACTGTATACAAGATCATGGAATTATAGAGATAAATAAGTAATTGCCCTGTCTATTTGGTGTAATAGAAGGCAAGATGAATAATTGCTAAGTGGAAATGTATATTGTGACAGAGAAGAGGAGGGATTGGAGAATGTAAGGAAGGGAACTTTTCTATCTTACTTATTCACTCCTCTATCCGAAAAGCCCAGAATAGAGCTAACAAATTATAAAGATCAGTAAGTGTTTGAGGAAGTGAGTGAGAATGAATTTGCTGAGCAGTTACTGTGTGCTGGCAGTGGGGGTACATTTGATATTTGTTCATTTAGATAAGGCTGCATGCTATGTAGGACAGTTGGGGAAGACATCAAAAGGAGAGTGGCATTTGAGCTGGATCTTGAAGGAAAAGACACTTTCTGCCAGAGACAAGGAGGAAGATATCCCAGATAGAAGAACTGAACTATGCAAATGCATAGAAGTATGCAATCTCACAGCCCAAGGCTGGTTTGGAGTTTTACAGGTTTGGAATATATACCTAGTTCAACCAACCTTCTAAACTGAGACAGATAAAAAAACAATGCCTGTGACTAAAGGGAAAAAAGAGTGAAGTCGAAGGAAAATGGTAAAAGATCCCAAAGGAAGAAGCTACTATTCATTGCTTTTAGATTTTACTGATGCTGTTTTTCCCAGTAATCAATGCTGCCTGCTTGATCATTAGCACCCAAACATCTTGTTTGTTTCCACCAGACGGAAGTAATGTACAATTATGCAAATTATCTTAACTCAAGTAAGGAATCACAGGCCAGTCAATAATGTTGATGCGTTGTGAAAGGGCAGCTCCTCCTGGAAGAAATAGCACAAGAAGCTGATCATAAGCAAACATTTTGAAGCCTGCAGAAGACTGGTCCCTACAGCACAATCTATTATCATATTTCCACATAATTAGTTTGTTTTCCACTTGAAATCAGAAAACGATTCGACATTGCTTACTCTGCCTCAGGATGGAAGAGCATCCAGTGGAATTCTCCTGCGAAGGTTCATATGGTGAATAATTAGTAAGAATTAATCTGTGGAAATTAAAGTTTGGAATATTGTAGAACTCATGAATAGTGCATGGACAATCGGGCAGAGGAAGAGAAGAGCAGCATTTCCGTGGTAGACAATCACAGATGACTGCTGGCAATCTGGTTTTTAATCATTGCCACACAAGCTAGAGGGTTGAATAAGGTGACGGGCCACAGAGAAATATTGTCAGATTTTTTGCAAGGCAGAATGAGAAACATTTTCAAACATTTATTTTTTTGCATTCATTTCCATTAGTTTTTATTTGGAAGGGATGCCCCACAATTAAAAAGATTTTCTCCAGTTGACGCTGATGGCATTAACTATTTTAATCCTGGCAACTGCCCCATATTTTTGGTTTTATTATACCCATTTTACTGACAAAGAAACTAAGATGGAGATGCACAGGGTCCAGCTGAGGTCACCAGCTTCTAAGTGGAGACAGAACATATCTTTCTGATGGCAAAACACAGTGGCTTAGTGGAAAAAATGCATGTGATGGAATCAGCTGATCAAAGTATAAGTTTTCTGAGCTGCAAAATGGATGTGATAAAGGTATATATTTCACAAAGTTGTGAAGAGTTACATTAATAGTAACGTAAGCCCTTAGTGTAGTGTCAGCACAGAGCAAATACATGATTAATTATATTTAGATCTAAATATCAACATAAATCCTTTCCCACAGGTTACTCTGGCACTCAAAAACATAGGCATCTAATTATGCCTTGGGAAAATCCCCTCGAATGATTTCAGCATAGAGTGATAACTCCCCGTTCTGCTAGAGCCCCATGGTGGCAGTTTTCCCAAGCATCTGCTTACCTGAATATAAATTTAAATGGAAAATTTGCAAGTGATCAGGGTTAATGTCTCCAATTATTAAGTGACTGGAAAAATGGGACAGCAGGAACACACAGCAGGGGAGCATTTTTAGAAGTAAGAAGCAGAGATTTTTCTGTAGATTATAGAGAGGTTTTATTTTCCATGGCTGCAGCACACTTTAGCAAGAGTTGCTTATGATTACCAGAACAATATGGTCACCAGAGACAAAAATACATTAAGAGCAAAGAAACGGTTAGAGCTTATTCTCAAAGAAACAAAAATTTATTTCTTTTACCAATTATAAATGTAAAACCTATTATAGAAGAAAAGTGCATGAACATAGAAAGAAGAAAAATCACTATACCTTGTTAACATTTTTGACATTTTGTGCTCTCTTCCAATTTTTTTCTGGGCATATTTTTCCATAACTGTCATATTCTATCTGCAATTTAAATTTACATTTTTACTTAAAATGGTAAAATAAGCATTTTACAAAGGTTTTAAAAGAAGAGCATGATTTTTTTAAAAAGGCACAGTTAATATACAGAATATCAATTGCTTTCTAAACAAGGAATTGTTTTCAGATTCAAAGATCATCTTTTGTTTCTTTCTCAGAGAGAGAAGTTTCCAATCCAAATGTACATTTGCCTCTGAGGCATCTGTTGGATTTGGAAGAGGTTTCCAGATTGAGTTGAGAAATGGTCATTACAGTTAAGCTGCAACTACAATCTTGAAAATGAATGAATGGATCCAGTCCAGTCCTTTGGCTGGGACCCAGTCTTTAAAATCCAGCAGAACAATGAGTATGTGTCTTCACAGCCAGCTGGTATCAGAGTTGGGCAGGGAGAGTGTCAAAATATTAGTGACTTTTTTACATTTGTCAAAGCTGAGGCCAATACAAGAAATGCAGACAGCTTGCAAATGTGGGTTGTGCTCTAAAGGGTTTGTGTGTGTGTGTGTGTGTGTGTGTGTTTTCAATCTTGCCCATTGGATGTCAACATTTCCTTGCTTTCAGACTACATCTACAGCAAGGACAGAATGAAATATCTCTTACTCTGAATATGAAAACCACTATAGATTTATCATCATTGCATCAACCACTAATTTATTATACCAGGGTAATGTACTCAACTGGAATAAAGGGGCCATCGGCATTTCCATAGCAATCGCTCCTTTCCTTTCCTCGGTTTATAACTCATCTGCTTACTCAGTTGTTCCTGAACCTGGCAGGCAAGGTCTCAGTGGGAGAATAAATATATTTATACAAAATGTTTAAGAAAGGCTGCCCACATTGAGTTAGAAAAATAAGCATATGCTAGTGCTGTCTGGCACTCTCTTTGCAATTCCTGTATCTCTCCAAAAGGGGAAAAAAACCCACAACCGAACATTTTTATTTTATTTTTAAAAGAAACATTGCTGGCAGCCAACATGCAATATGGGCTTAATGAATTTTTTTCTTCTCTTTTTCTTTTCTTTCTTTCTTTTTTTTTTTGTCATTTTCAAAGAAAACTATATCAGGGAACAAACTCATTGTCTCCAGGATAAAAATAAGTTATTAATACACCTATGTCCCATAAGGGTCTCTTTATCTCTCTTCCATATTCTGCCCATGACAATAGGCTGATACACACACACACACATCCCATTTTCTATGCAACAGAATTGAGTTAAACATCTCAAGCTTGAATCATCTCCTATCATTTATGAACAGTATGATCTCAGGTGCATAAACTTTGCCAAGCTTCAGTTTCTTCATTTGTAAAAAGATTTTATTGTAGTATTGCATAACACTCCATCTGTCACCTAATATTTTCATTTTATAAAAGTTTGATTCCTTTTTTTTTTGCTGGACCAGGTGGGATTTTTCCTTATTAAAGTGGCAGAAGTAGAAGGAAATGAAGTATCTTGAAGCAGAAGATGAATCACTAATAATGATCATGAAAATGGCAAATAAAATTTCTACAATATTTACAGATTTCAAGACACTTACATAGTCATTCACTCATTTAAGCTTCACAGCATCCCAGTGAACTAGGTGTTTTAATTATCAGAACTATTTCTGTTTTGCTGATGAAATAATGGAACTTCAGAAAAGCTAAGTAATTTGTCCAAGAAGGTAGCATTTTCAACAAGTAATCAAGCTCAAGAAAAACAAAGAAATAATGATGTTTGACAATGTTGATGTATAGCTGGAAATTAGCTACAGCCAAGAAATTCTTTGCTCCTAAGTGTGTTCCAGGAAACAACCCACTGCAAGGAACAGCTCTTTACAATATGACTTAGATTAGACTCGTGGATGACACTTTTGTTTACCCATGACAAGACCGGGCCCAACCCTCCAATTCCCATCCTCTGTCTCAAAAATGACCACCTGAACTGCTTGTCACCATTGGCCAATCTCAACAAAATGCTTGCCAACTTAACATGACCAAAATTTAGCCAGGTTTCTTTCTTTTAACAGGCCCCTGAATTTTGTTCCACTTTGACAATTAGAACTTGAAACAACTCTCCTTAACAGCCTCGCCTGAGAATCTACTGACCTCAAGGAAAAGCATTAACTGTCCAATCACAGCACATCCTCATTCCCATCTCCTATGCCTGGTTCTCTCTAGCTTTGTTTATTCCTTTCTATAAATGAGAAGTTGCTTTCTGTCTGACATGTGAGACAATTGTAGATCTTACAGTGTCATCCCTTGTGCAATATTGTCTGTCCCCTTATTGGAATATTGTTTTTGAATAAAATCTCTCTCTCCCTGACTCCAGATTTGTTATTTATTTTATTTGTTAGTAGTAATGTTAGTGATTTTTAACATATATTTAGTATGTAGATTTAATAAGTATTTTCACAAGAATCACAACCTAGGGATATTATACAGCTGTAAAACAGAATTGTCATGAAGCATGTAACAGTGTGGATTAACCTTGAGGACATTATGCTGAGTGAAATTAGCCAGAAACAAAAGGACAAATACTGTATCACTAAAGTGCACTAACATTAATAAGTGAACTTTGAGAGTTAAAGTTAAGAACACAGGTTTTCAGGAGATAAAAAGAAGGTAGTGACTAGGTATTTGTTGCTGTAGGAATATAGAATGTACAACAGGATTTCTTGTAAAAATGCAGAAATAGATAGCACAATACTATCTGACAGTAGCACAATAATGTAAGTACACCAAATGAAGCTGGATATGAGTGTGGTTGAGGGAAAAGGGCTGAGGGCACATATGACACTAGAAGGAAAGATAGAGGATAAAGGTTCAGAGAGTATAACTTAAGAATGCCTAGAGTGGACAATGATAGTGATTAGATGTATAAATATAAAAATGTTTTGCCTGAGGGAGAACAAATGAATGTCAACATTGCAAGGTGTTGCACATGGGATGGTATATAGGAAAAAGTACAATCAATGCAAGCTAGGCTCTATAGTCAACAGTAACGTTGTAATATGCTTCCACGGAAAGTAACAAAGGCATTATGCCAAAATGAAATGTCAACCAGTGGGAGGATGTGGGGGAGGGGCATGAATTCTTTGGGAAGGAAAAGGAAATGTCTTCTTATAGATTATGGTGGCAAAGGAATGTCTATACACTTACGTTGGATTGTATGATGTGTGAATAAAATTGTTTAAAAATGAACAGAGAGAAATAAGTCCTAGAGAAAATGTGGAGGAAGAGATGCACCTATTCACTGTTGGCAGCAAAGCTGGAAGGCAGTGTGGTGATTCCACAAGAGGTTAGATGTGGGGTTGCCGTATGATCCTGCAACCCCGTTGCTCAGTATACACCTGGAGGAACTGAGAGCAGGGACAGGAATGGACATTTGCACACTTTATAGCAGCAGTGTTCCTGATTTACAATGGATGGAGGCGGTCTAAGTGCACAATGACTGAGTGGAAGGGGGAACTGTGGTGTATACATATAATGGATTACTGAGTGGCAGCAAGAAGGGTATGCAACTAGTGAATGAAACTTAAGGATAGTATGTTGAATGAAATGGCAGAAAAAAAAGACAAATATTATCATGCCTCACTCGTATGGACTAACTAAAATGTACAAACTCAAAGAACTAAAGTTAAGCGCATGAGTTATCAGGTTGGGGCCTATTGTAAAGGGTCCTAGATTGTAAGCTCTTACAACACTCACATATTCTGGAGTTATAACTGTTATTTCTAAATTCTGATATACTGAGTTATTTGTACGTAACCTGGTCATTCCCTGAAACTTTGGATATGTGACACCTGAGACTGAGTTAGAGCACTGAAGCTATGAAAGTCAGCATTACCCCACACAAGAACTGTTTAAAAAGTTGAAAGAGGGATCAGACTTCTACTACAGATATGAATGAAGTTGATCTGGATAGGACTAAGGTAAATTAGAATACAGGGTAAAAGGATGATATAGTCCATATTTTGAAATTTCAACTTCTGTGTGAGACCAAAGGAAGACATGTTTATTTGGTGTGAACTTTGTATTTTGGGTAGCCCGTTATCTAATTTAACTCGCATGGTTACTTATTTGAACACCATAATTACATGGAATCTTGAATAGGGCATGAGTTTTGTGCATTTTTACAGTTTAGTGTGATGCCATGATATATCCCAGAGTAATATGGGCAGAGAAAAAAAAAAGTATTTGCAAAGTCCCCTTGGTGGACTTGGGAGAAAGGAAGAAATATTCAATTCACCATCTGGAGAACTCCTCATACTCTCCCAAGCAGTGGGGACAACCCTTTAAATAGGTTGAACCCTCAATCTTAGGGCTCACCCCTATGAAATGTTCCCACAAAGGAGAAGCTAAACCTATTTATAATTATGCCTCAGAGTCACCCCTAGACAGATATGACCTCTCTATCTAAGCCAACTTGGCCAACTTAGAGAAAGAGCCAACTCTCTCTCTAAGCCTACATGGGACATAACTCCTAGGGGTATAAATCTCCCTGGCATTGGGGGACAGGATTCCTGAGATAAGCTTGGATCCAGCATCAAGGGATTGAGAAAGCCTTCTTGACCAATATAGGGAAGAGAGAAATGAGACAAAATAAAGTTTTGGTGGCTAAGAGATTTCAAAGAGAGTCAAGAGGTTATCCTGGAGTTATTCTTATACACTATGTAGATGTCCCTTTTTAGCTTATGGTGTAATGGAGTGGCTAGAGGGAAGTACCTGAAACTGTTGAACTGTTTTCCAGTAGACCTGATTCTTGAAGATGATTGTATAAATTGCATTGTTTTTACAATGTGACTGTGTGATTATGAAAACCTTGTGTCCGATGCTCATTTTATCCAGGGTATGTACAGATGAGTAAAAATAATAAGGAGAATAAATAAATAAATAGTAGGGTTTGATAATGTGTAAAAAATTGTGTAGATTGAAATACAAGTGGTAATGAGAGGGAGGGGTAAGGGGTATGGTATTCATGAGTTTTTTCTTTTGTCTCTTTATTTTCTTCTTTGGAATGATGCAAATGTTCTAAAAATGATCATGGTAATGAATACACATTATGTGATGGTGATGATGTTGTGAGCTATTGATTGTATACCATGGATGGACTGTATCTATGTGAACGTTTTTCAATAAAATGCATACATACTACACACACACAAAGAATCACAACCCATGTTTGTATATAGTACTAACTGGACTTTTTTTAAATTATTCCCTATTTTTATCACTTGAAATGATTATTTGACATCAACAGGGCAATTATTTTCTTATTTAAAAAATAAAGACAGTGAGGATGAGAAATAAAGTGACTTATCCAAAGTCACAGAATCTAGTAAATAGAAGAAAAGTGTCCAATTTTGCGCAAGTACCTTGGCCTTCTGTTTTCTAGCTCACTATTCTTTTACTTAACGAACATGACTGGGCTCATATTCATTTGAAAAAGGCCAGTCATTTGTGTATTTACCTTAAAGTTAATGCAGCTTAAAATGTAAGATTGTAGCCCTCGATCTTGAGGCTTGTCCTTTGTTCATCCTACAAAGATGAAGCTAAGCCTAAGAGTTATCCCCAGAGAACTTCTTTTGTTGCTCAGGTGTGGTCTCTCTCTCTATCTAAGCCAATTCAGCAGGAGAACTCACTATGGGACATGACTTCCCTCCATGTGGGACATTACTGCCATGGGTGTAATTCTCCCTGGCAACGTGGGACATGACTCCTGGGGATGAGTCTGGAACTGGCATCATGGGATTTAGAAAGCCTTCTTGACCAAAAGTGGGACGAAAAATGAAGCAAAGTCTCAGTGGCTGAGAGATTTTAAATAGAGTTGAGAGGTCATTCTGGAGGTTATTCTTATGCATTATATAGATATCTCTCTTTATTTAAATAGTATATTGAAATAGCCAGAAGGAAATACCTGAAACTGTTGAACTGTAATCCAGTAGCCTTGATTTTTTTTTTTTTTTTTACATGGGCAGGCACCAGGAATCGAACCCGGGCCCTCGGGCACAGCAGGCAAGCATTCTTACCTGCTGAGCCACCGTGGCCCGCCCATAGCCTTGATTCTTGAAGATGATTGAATAACTATATAACATTTACAACATGACCATGTGATTATGAAAAACTTATGGCTGGTATTCCCTTTATCCAGGATGTGGACAGATATGTAAACAACAATGACAATAAGTAAATATGTAAATAAATAAATAACGGTGGGGAGACAAAGGGTATAAAGATGTTTAAGATTTATTTTTATTTTATTCTTATTTTTATTTTTTTGAAATAATGAACATATTAAAAATTTATGGTGTTGATGAACATACAACTATGTGATGAGTGTAAACCATTTATTGTACACTTTGGATGATTACATGATATGTGAATATATCTCAGTAAAATGCATTAAAAAGTTAATGTAGCTGGGTGGGTCACAGTGGCTCAGCAGACAGAGTTCTTGCCTGCCATGCTGGAGACCAGGGTTCAATTACCAAAAAAAAAAAATATGTTAATGTAGCTAAAAATAATTTTCTCCTACCAAATTGTTATAATAATCAGTTAATACATTTTGGCAGCAATATTAAGGAATAATTTGCACCTGGAGCATATTTATAAATGGAACTTCTTTAAAAATCCCAACACACATTATGAAACTATATCAAATCATTCTTTAAATGGGTTATAATGTTAAAACCTTAGTTTCATTCAGTCCCAAATATTGATCCACTGAATGCATTTATAATTTAAAAGTGGAATTGTGAATTAAGGAATGAATTTTAAGTAATGAGTACTATCAATTGTAGATTGAACAGAGTGACTATTTTAATTGATAATGTTGAAGTATAAAAGTCGTTATGATAGCATTCCAAATTATATAAATTAGTTATTTTATTTCCTTTTCATCAATATGTTCTTAAGTAATTCTGTCCCAAAGCACTATTTTATATTGTTTGTTTGCCTCCAAAATACTTTATGTTTAAAACAGTGTCATGTGTCTGAATTTGGTTATAGAGTGCATATTTGTAAATGTTCTCACCATAAGGCAATAAGTATAAACCCAAGTAAGTAGTATTAGTAACAAACTTAAAAAAAAAAAAAAAGATATAAGGCTCTTCTCTTTCACAGGCTTCTCCAAAACTTAATTTCTTCCTTTTATAGAGCCCCCAACCTGACAATACAATCTTCAAATTCATCCCACAAAATCTAGCTCTACCCCTGAGAATAATGCCATGTTGTGTTTTGACAAGTGTCATCATATGGTTCTACTCACACAAAATCACTCCTTTCAGGCTGTACAATGACAGAATTTCCAAAAAGACAGTTCTTTATTAGGAACTGTTTCCCAAAGTATGTTCTGCATAATGTTAATTTTATGAGATGTTAACAGGTGGTCTGCAAAAAAGAGAATTGCCAGTCAAACTAAGAAGAATCATTAAGTTAGAAAAGCAAAATAAACCTTTGATATGTTAACCTATATAGTGTTTCTTGAGAATCCTTTTTGAATGGAATATCTCCTTGCATTAGCTTTTTCAAAAACAGTTTTAGGAAATTCTGGATTGAGGATCTGGGTCTCCATGAGACCTCTGTTTAAAAGGAAATACACAGTGGGAAGATGGGTGAGTAGGAAGCTCCAGGGATTAGTTCCTCTAACACATCTATTAAACAGGCAGGAACTGCCTGAATCAACTATTTAAGAACTCTCGAGTCCAGTAGAAGATTGCACAGCATCCAAGGAAAAGGAGTAAGAGACTGGTGAATTATATTAAGTAGAAGTGAATTGCACTCTCTGTGGGTGACTACCATCGCCCAAAGCTCAGTCTCATGGTTTTAGCAGTGAGGCACTTAAACCTGGCCTCTGGTATGCCACAGGCTTGTGCCAGTGAGGGTTATGAAGACGTAGTTCCCCAAGATCTGTAGGTCTAAGTTACAAGGCTTACAAAAACTAAATAGCAAAATGGCAGATAAATAGTCCTGCATTATTAGTAGAGACTTTAAGCAAGATCACTGCTTTTGATTAGCTACTTCAGATTACTGGAGATAGTCACAGTTCAAGCCCACAACAAACAAAGACCACAGAGGAAACTCAAAGATGGTGTACTTCCTAAGAGCTGCAAAGGACAATGGAAAGACTGCACTTGCTGGGTAGGTGCTGTGTAAAAACATTACATTTTTTGGGATCCATGAGAGAAACTCCTAGCCCTTTCTTCCCACCCACACCCCACCCACACACACACACACCATCTCTTCCCTACAGCTCTGTGGAGCTGGACATCAGGTGCTTGTGACACAAGAACTACTGATTTGAGGGATGTTGATCTCATACCCTGCCACTTTGTTGTATTCATTTATTAGATCTAGGAACATTGTTGAAGATTTTCCAGTATTTTCTGTATATAGGATCATGTCATCTGCAAATGCAGAAAGTTTTACTTCTTTTCCAATATGAATGCCTTTTATTTCTTTTTCTTGCCTAATTGCTCTGGCAAGAACTTCCAATACAATGTTGGATAACAGAGGAGATAGATGGTGGGCATCCTTGTCTTGTTTCTGATTTTAGAGGGAAGATTTCAGTCTTCCATGCTTAAATAAAATGCTAGATGAGGTCTTTTCATATATGCCCTTTACCATGTTAAGGATGTTTTCTTCCATTCCTAGTGTTCTAAATACTTTTTTGTCAAGAAGCGGTGCTTGATTTTGTCAAATACATTTTCTGCATCAATTGAGATGATCATGTGTTTTTTTTCCTTCATTATGTTAAAGTAGGATATTACATTAATTGTTTTTCTTATGTTGACCCACACATGTTTATCTGAGATAAACCCCACTTGATCATGATGCATAAGTCATTTAATATGCTGTTGGATTCAGTTTGCTAGCATTTTATGAGAATTTTGCATCTATATTCATAAGAGATCTCAGTTTGTAGTTTTCTTGTGGTATATTTATCTCTCTTTGGTATAAGGATGGTGTTGTCTTCATAAAATGAATTAGGTACTGTTCCCGTTTCTCTAATTTCTTGGAAGAGTTTCAACAGGATAGGTGGTAATTTTTCTTGGGCTGTTTGGTAAAATTCCCTGTGAAGCCATGTGATCCTGGGCTTTCCTTTGTTGGGAGGTTTTTGACTACTGATCCAGTGTCTTTATGAGTTATTGGTTTGTTGAGATTGCCTATTTCTCTAGAATCACTACAGGGGTTTTTATGTGTTTCTAAGAATTTGTTTATTTCATCTAGGTTATCTAATTGATTGGCATACACTTGTTCATAGTATCCTCTTATCATCCTTTTTATTTCAGCATGGTCAGTAGTAATGTCAACTTTTTAAAGTATGATTTTGTGATCTCATGCTTTTTTTCTTTGTCATTCTAGCTAATGGATTGTCAATTTACTGATCTTTTCAAAAAGTCCTTTTTAATTGATTCTCTGTGTCATTTTTTATTCATGATGTAATTTATACCTGCTCTAATAGTTTTTATTCCCTTCCTTTTGCATTCTTTGGGCTTAGTTTCCTCCTCTTTTTCTAGTTCTTCCAGTTTTGAGATTAGGATTCTGATTTGAAGTCTTTCTTCTTTTTAAATGTAAGCATTTAAAGCTACAAATTTCCCTTTCAGTACTACCTTCACTGCATCCTATTAGTTTTGGTATATTGTATTTTTATTTTCATTTACTCAACATATTTCTTTATTTCCCATGTGATTTCCTCTTTAACCCATTGATTATTTAAGAATACATTGTTTAATGTCCACATATTTTTGAGCTTTTCATTTCTCACACTGTTATTAATTTCTAGTTTCATTACATTGTAGTTAGAGAAAATGCACTGAATGATGTCAATATTTTTTATTTCGTGGAGACATGTTTTGTGAATTAAAATATGGACTATCCTGGGGAATGACTCTGTGCAGTAAAGAAAAATGCATATTCTGTTTTTGTAGGGAGAAGTGTTCTATATATATATCTGTTTGGTCAACTTGGTTTAGAGTATTATTCAAGACTTCTATTTCTTTATTGATCTTCTGTCTAGATTTTCTATCCATTATTGAAAGTGGTGTATTAAAGTTTCATATTATTAACACAGAATCATGAATTTCTCCCTTCAAATATGTCAGTATTTGTTTCATATATTTTGGGGCTCTGCTGTTAGGTACATATAAATTTATAATTGTTATATCTCCCTGTTTAATTGATTCCTTGATCAGTGTACAATGACTATCTTTGTCTCATAATAGTTTTTTACTTAAAGTCTATTTTATCTGATATAATTATAGCTACCCCTGTTCTCTTTTGGTTATTACTTGCATAGTATTTTTTTTCCTTCCTCTCACTTTCAAACTACTTGCATCTTTGAATTTAAGGTGAGTCTCTGCAGATAGCAGATGGTTGGGTCATGCTTTTTATCCATTCTACCAATCTCTGCCTATTGACTGGAGAGTTTAATCCATTTACACTTAAAGTCACTATTGATAATGCAGGACCTTCTCACATTTTGCTCTTTAGCCTTTTTATGTCTTATACCTTTTTATCCCTCAATTCTATCATTAATGTCTACTTTTATATTTATCTGGTTATTTGTGTTGTACTATATTGAGTACATTCTCTTTTCTATCTCAATGTATTTTTCCTTTATATTTTTATACTTACCATGGGGTCAAAATTTAACATCATAAATATATGACAATCATATTTGGTTTGGTATCAACTTAACTGCAATAGCATACAAATGCACTCTTCCTATACCTTTCTATCCCCCACTTTATTTTTGTACTTGCTGCCACTTATATCTTTGTACGTTGTATGTCCACAAACACAAGTTTATCATTACTTTTTATTCATTTACATTTTAGCACCTGTACTAAGATGTGCAGCTACATACCAAAACATACACAACAATTATACTGGCATTTATAATTATCTAAATGATTACCTGAATGTAGGTCTTTATTTCTTTATGCTGCTTTGAACCATTGTCTAGTGTCTGTTCCTTTTAGTCTGAAGAACTCCCTTTCACTTTGCTTGAAGCATGGGTCTAGTGCTGATGAACTCTATCAGCATTTGTTTATCAATGAATGTCTTAATCTCTTCCTCATTTTTGAAAGATAGTTTAACCAGATATGAAATTCCTGGTTGGCAGGTGTTTTCTTTCAGCACTTTAAGTGCTTCCTTGTTGCCTCCATGGTATCTGAAAGAAATCAGCACTCAATCTACATGGGATCCCTTGTACTTAAACATACTGCTTTTTCTTTTGCAGCTTTCAGAAACTTTTCCTTGTGCTTTGTATATTGATAGTGTGATCAATATATGCCAGGTGTGTTTACTTCATGTTTATACTGTTTGGTATTCTATGGGTTTCTTGGATTTGCATATACACATCATTTTCTAAATTTGGGTAGTTCTCTGTCATTGTTCTTTGAATATTCCTTCCATGTTTTTCTCTCTTTCTTCTCATTTTGGGACTCCCATAATGCATTTATTGGTACATTTAATGGTGTCCCAGAGAGGCCTTATATTTTTGCTTTCTTTAATTTTTTTTTTTCTTTCTGATCTTCAGCTTGACTCATTTCAAGTTTTCTGTCTTTAAGTTCACTGATTCTTTCTTCTGTCAGCTCCAATCTGTTTGTGAAACCCTCTAGTGAATATTTCATTTCAGTTATTTTGGTCTTCAATCCAGTAGTTCTGTTTGGCTCCATTTTATAGCTTCTTTTATTTAGTAAGACTCTCATGTTACTCGTTCATTGTTTCCCTGATATCTTTTAGTTCTTTCTCTGTACTTACCTTCATCTACTTCAGAATTTTAAAAAAAAAATTGTTAGAAGAGTTTTGGGTTTTACAGAATAATCCTGCATAAAATGCAAGATTCCTGTATGTCTCCCTGCCACCACTTGCATTGGTGAGGAAAAATTGTTACAATTGATGATAGCACTTTTTTTCATAATTCTACTATTTTTTAACAATAGTTACATATGTTACAACTGACGAATTATTAAAGTAGTACTATTAATTATTGCCCATAGTTTATGCAGGGGTATTTTCCCCCAAATTCCCAACATATTTTTTTCATGCATATTGCTATTTTATTACTCATCTACCTATATGCAAGATAAATAGGGTGTCAATAACACAGTTTTTACAATCACATGGTCACAAGGCAAAACCTATATAATTATACAATCATTATCAAACATCAAGGCTACAGGATTACAATTCAGCAATTTCAAGTCTTTCCTTCTGGCTATTCTAATACACTAGAAACCAAAATGAAATATCTATGTAATGAATCAGTAGTCTTAATCACTTGCTAAATTCTAATTTTCAAGTTATAACTCCTCCCTCTCATTTGATCATTCTCTCAACTTTTAGGGATGTCTAGGTAATGACCATTCTAAATTCTTCATACCAAAAGGGGTGTTGATATTATGGGGTAGAGGAATGAAACTAGTTTATGTTCTTGGAGAGACAAGTACCTCTGGATTCCAGGGCTTATTTGGCATAGGAGCCATCTGGAAGTTTTAAGTTCCTGGAAAAAAATAATAAACTTAATAGGTAAAACTTTTAAAGAGTCTTAGATAAAGCCCAGAGTATTCATTAGGGTTTTCAGGACTTGTGTTGATTGGGTCTTGGCATACTGTGGCAATTTGTGTATCAAGCTGAAGCTTGCATAAAATCAACCTCCAGAATGACCTCTCAACTCAGATCTCTTAGCCACTGAAACTTCACTTTTTTCATTTCTTTACCAGCTTTTGGTCAAGAAGGCATTGTTGATCCCATGATGCCAAGGTCAGGCTCATCTCTGGGAATCCTGTCCCTCATTGCCAGAGAGACTTATACTCCCAGGAGTCATGCCCCATGTAGTAGGGAGGGTAGTGAGTTTATTTGCAGATTTTGGCTTACAGGGAGAAGCCACATCTGAGTAACAAAAGAGATTCTCTGGAGGTAACTTGTAGGCATAATTATCCATCTTTATGTATATACCAAATTCACCATTCTACTCATCAATCAATGTACCCTTGGGCCACCTCTATCCACTAGCAATCATGAATAATTCCACCATAAACACCAGTGTGCAAATGTATATTTATGTCCCTGCTTTCAATTCCTTGAACATTTTGAAGATTTTTTTTTTTTTTTGCAAAGGCAGACATCAGGAACTGAACCCGGGTCTCTGGCATGGCAGGCTATAACTCTGCCTGCTGAGCCACTATGGCCTGAAGATAATTTTTTAAAAGGCTTTGTTTGGTACATCCACATTCTAGTCTTTTTCATTGATATTTTCTGGATTTTTATCCTCTACCTTTGGATGAGCCATCTGTTCCTATTCCTTTGCTTGTATTATACTCTGTTGCACACTGTACATTTTAATATTTTAAAATGTTAACTCCAGGATTGATTTCCTGATGTGCCTTTTTCTTAATTTTGCCACCACCTGGCAATTATACAGAGATTGTCTTGAGCTCAGCCCTCCTAGCAGGAATGTCTGCCCAATGCAAATGCAGCATTTTCCCTTTTTCTCGGTGCTTTTCTTGTCCTGGGATTTGGTTTGTTAATTGTCTTGGAGTTCCTCCGTTAACAGGAGTTTTCTTGTCCTTTCTGTTTCCCAAGAGACAGACCTCCCTCTTCTAAATATGTGAAGTCAATAAGCCTTTACCTCAGAATATCCACCCCTGTAATCTCTTTCACTCTTTTCATTGTTGCAAGCTTCTTTTGCCTGGAGGGCAAAATTCTGGGAGGAGGGGCAAGCCAGAAAAGGCTTTCCCAAGTCAGTCTTTTCTAGCCCAAACAGATCAGAGATCCATGAAGCACAGACTGGCACCAAAGTGCTCTAGAGAGGGGATCAGGAAGTGTGCCAAGAGTTTCTTCTACAGCTCCCCAAAGTTGAGATTTCTTGGCCTGCCCAGCAAATGGAGCCATTCGACTAACTTCCCCCCACAGCCCTGAAGAAGCATAGCGTCCTTAAAATCTCCTCTACCATGGCCCTATGTCCAAGATGGTTGAAATAGTAGCCATCATTGCCTTTGTCCAGGATAGATTGAAACAATATCTACCCCCAAAGCTGGGGCCCCAGTAATCCAAAGTCGCTGATCAATAGCCATATCAATGATGAGCCATGTACTCCTGTTTTTGGACAAGAAAACTTTTATATCCTTTTCTGTCACCAGAGAGCTAGCCAGGGCTTGACCCCATGGTGGCCTGTCACAACAGTGGGGGGATGAGCACTGGTAGCCTCTGTGCAAACAGAAATTGTTTCTTATCATAATTTATCAGCTTCATGCTCTGCAATTGTAGCTTTGTTATAAGTTTCAAAGTGAGGATGTTTGAGTCACTCAACTTTGTTCTTCTTTTTAAAATGGTTTTGACTCTTCAGAGACTTTAACCCTTCCAAATAAATTTGATAATTGGATTTTCCATTCTGCATGGTAGCTTATTAGAATTTTGATTAGGATAATATTTTGAATCTATGAACTACTTTGGATAGAATTGACATCTTAATAATATTTAGCCTTCCAAATAGAGCACCTTTCTATTTATTTAGATCTTCTTCCATTTCTTTTAGCAAAATTTTGTGGTTTTCCATGTATAAGTCCTTTATATTCTTGGTTAAATTTATTTCTATATATTTGATTCCTTTATTAGGTATTTTAAATAATTTTTTTCTTTATTTCCTCTTCAGATTGCTCATTATTTGTGTTTAGAAACATTATTTTCACATGTTGATCTTGTATTCCACCACTTTGCTGAGTTAATGTATTAACTCTACTAGTTTAGCTGTAGATTTTTCAGAGCTTTCTATGCATAAGATGATGTCATATGCAAGTAGTGAAAGTTTTACCTCTTCTTTTCCAATTTGGATGAATTTATTTCTTTTCCTTTCCTAATTACACTTGCTAGAATACTCAGTAAAATGTTGAATAAGAGTAGCAACAGTGGGCATCTTTGTTTTGTTCCATATATTAAAGGGAAAGCTTTCAGTCATTCACCACTGAGTATGATGTTAGTTACAGACTACATATAGACACTTTATCATGTTGAGGAAGTTTCTTTCTACTCTTACTTTACTAAGTGTTTTTATCAAGGAAATTGCTTGATTTTTTCAAATGCCTACTCTGCATCAGTTGAAATGATCATGTGCTTTTTCCTTCATTCTGTCAATGTGGTCTATTACATTAATGATATTATTAAGTTGTATTATCCTTGCATCTGTGGGAAAAATCCTATTTGATTATGGTGTATAATTATTTTAATGTGCTGTTTGATTCAAGTTGCTGCTATTTTGATGAACATTTTTGCATCTATATTCATAAGAGAAAATTGGTCTATAATATTCTTTACATGTAGTATCTTTATCTGGCTTTGGTATTAGAGTGGTATTGGTCTCATAGAATGAATTAGGTAGTGTTCCTTCATCTTCAGTTTCTTGGAAGAGTTTGAGCAGGATTTGTATAAATTCTTCTTGGAATGTTTGGTAGAATTCACCTGTGAAGCCATGTGGTCTTGGGCTTTTCTTTGTTGGGAGGGTTTTGATCACTGATTCAATCTCTTTACTTGTAAGTGGGCTGTGGAGGTTCTCTGTTTCTTCTACAGAACATGTATGTTTGTGTGTTTCTAGGAATTTGTTCATTTCATCTAGGTTGTCTGATTTTTCTGGCATGCAGTTGTTCATAGTGTTTTCATAATCCCTTTTATTCCTAAGGGATCAAAAATAATGCCCCCTCTCATTTTTTATTTTATTTATTTGTGTCCTCTCTACTTTTTTCTCAGTCAGTCTAGCTGAAGATTTCTAAAATTTATTGATATTTTCAGAGTACCAACTTCTGGTTTTGTTAATGCTCCCTACTTGTTATTTTATTCTCAATTTCATTTATTTCTTCTCTAATCTATGTTATATCTTTCCTTCCACATGCTTTGGAGTTAGTTTGCTGTTCTTTTTTCTTGTCCCTCAGGTGTGCATTTAGGTCCTTGATTTTAGCTCTTTCTTCTTTTATTAAAAAAAGTAGGCTGTGGCAGTTTGAAGCCATGATGTACCTCAGAAAAGGCCATGTTCTTTGAATCCATTCCTATGGATGCAGACCTATTGTAGGTTGTTTTGGTTTGTTGTACATTGTGCGTTTTGTACAAGTATATTTGTATCTTTTTTAAGAGTTGGGAAACATTGGGCCATTATTTCCTCAAATATTCTTTCTGCTCCTTTTCCTTTCTCTTCTCCTTTTCGTATACCCATGAGATGTGTGCATGCTTTGTGTTGTCAGTCAAATTCCTGAGGCACTGAGTAATCGTGTTTAGCTGTTTAGATTTCCTCATCTCTTTGTACATGATTCTTGTCCTAGATATGCAGTACAATGTTTAAAATTGCCCTTTTAGGTGCAATTATTTCATCTCCAGGAGAAAGCTTCCTTTACTCTGCTCTTTCTCTGGGAATCCCAATCTGTCCTGTTTGATTTTGCACAGAATTTTCTCCCCAGCTCCTGTGATTTGTTTAAATTGTCTCCTTCACTCAGTGCACCCTTATCATCATACTTTTCAGTTCTGAGACACATTCTGTCTTATCACAGTTCACCCCCACCCCTTTTTTTTCCTGTAAGGTTTTTCTGCCTCTGGTATCCTGGCCCAGGGAGCCAAGTAAAATTAATTAAGAAAGGTTCATTTTTATTTACTTAATTCGGCAATCAGAGACTGGGCAGAGTGTGTACACCTCTTGCCAACAGTTCTGTTATGGTGACTTTTTTCTCCTCCTTGGCTTATGTTTGCATGTGTGCTTCTCAGCCACTTGTGTTCTGCCCTGGGTCTGTGTTAATTTGGGTCCTTGTGCCTGGATATGCCTTGGGTTCTAAATTTTTGCTGTGATCGACTGTTTGATGAAATTTTTTTTATTTGACTCAGTGTTTGTGGAGTCTTATTCCAATCTCTATCATCCTCCATAGTTCCAAGCAAGTGGTATTTGTCCTTTTATTAGTCATTTCTCAGAAGAGATTTTCCAGGGGATGTCTTACATCACTTCATTGATAACATGACTCCCAACAGGTAATATTTTGAATCCCAGCTATTCTAGCTCTATCTGTATGAGACTTTGTCTGACTCTTAACTTCCCTGAGCCTCAGTTTCCTCATTTTGAATAATAAGACAATAATAGCAACCTCAAAAAGTGGTTGAATTTCAGTAAGATGCTGACTGTGAAAGAGTAAGGGCAAAAACTAATATATGAAAGGGGACTCAAAATACATATGTTGGATCTGAAGTGCTACTCTAGACATAATATTTTATTGCTTCCATTTTATAGATGAAGAAACAGAGGCACAGAAACGTTAAACTCCTGTTCAATATTTTCAGCTAGAAAACAAAAGAGCTCAAACCTTGAACTTCTGAACTTGAATCATGCCTTTTTTCCATATGCTATGTGCTTTTTTATCAGTTTTCTCTGGATTGCTTCTTATAAAATATCATGAAATAACTAGGGAATGTCTAAAGAAATTATGTGGATCTCCTCAAGGAACGGATAAAAATAGGTCATTAGGCAGATTAGAATCCTACAAAATAAAGCCCAACCTCCTTAGCATCTTATGAAAGATACCCATTACTCTTCCTTCCTTTATTTAGATGTCTCTTCCTTTAAGCTTTCTGTCATTCTTAGGCCAGTTTTGAGGCACCTCCTTTTTGCTTTACATTATAGCACTTCTATTATAACACTGATCACACTTGTTTCGATTTACTGATGCTGCCAGAATGCAATATGGCAGAAATGTTTCAACTTTTATACTGGGGATTTATTAATGATACAAGTTTACAATTCTAAGGCCTTAAAAATGTCCAAACTCAGGCATCCAGAGAATGACACCAACTCCAAAGAAAGGCCAGTGTCTGTCATATGGGAAGGTATGTGGCTGACATCTGCTGGTTCTTGTTCCTGGTTCCATTGCTTCCAGTTTCTGATTCCAGTAGATTCCTCTCTAAGTATCTGTGGGCCCTCACTTAGCTGCTCTGGGGCAAAATTCCGGGCTTCATCTCTCAGCTTTGCATTTCCAGGAGCCGGAGATTTTTCTTTTCAGGTTCTGGCTATTTCTGTGAGTTCTTGCTTAGCACCTGGGGTTTTTCCTGTCTCAATCTCCAAAAGTACTGTGCCAGCTCTGACCTATTTCTCCCTCCATGAGCTCTCTTAAAGACACCAGTAAATTAATCAAGGCCAACCACGAATGGGTGGGGGCACACCTCCATAGAAGTAATCTAATCAAAAGCTTGAACCTGCAACTGGGGGTGTCACATCTCCACAAAAACAATCTAATCAAGAGGTCCCAGCTTACAATAGATTGGTCCCCACAAAATTAGATCAGGATTAAAAGAACATGGCTTTTCTGTGTTTCAAAACTGTACAACACTGTCCTATAGATTTCAGCTTACTGGCTTCTCATCTGCATAACTGTTTTTAAGGAAATTGTATTGTGGGAACCAGAAGCCTATTCAAATTCTCTTTAGGAACAGTGATATATTGTATGGTAAAGTCCTCATCAAAATCCAAGAACTAATATGAACAATCAAGTGTCAGGAAAGTCAGGATGAGCTTTCCTGGGGAGCAGACCAGCAGGTATTCATGAACTTCTGTGTTCCACCATCACACTGTTCAGGAGCCAACTCCCTAAGTCTTTGCTCTTACTTCACACTTTTAAGGAAGAAAGACTTATTCCATTGAATCAGGAGGTTTAGGTAAAGAGAGGGGATCAACTACTATGAACATGGATACCTGACCCTCCCTTCATCAGGGATATGAGGAACTTCTAAGAAAGTGTTAAACTGGGCAGGTACCCTGAGACAGAGATGGAGAGCTGCTAAAAAATAGGGCAGTGTCTTAACCATCCTTATACCCCCAATGACTAACAGAGCATTGTAGAGAGAACATTGTAGGCACCCTGTAATATAAATACTGAATAAGTAACTTTTACCACTCAGAAAGCCTGCAGTATTCTTTAAGCTTCGCCCCTCTGTCTAAATAAATGAGATCTTTACTTATGAGAAATTAGTTTCATTTGGCCATCAGGCAAGAGTGCTCACTCAACAATTTTTAAATGCAAATCCAATTGTGGATTGCTCACAAGGTAATTTTGCCTTATTTTCTTCTCTTTTTAGAAAGAATTGACTAGGATGCAATTCCAAGGGATAATGACCACAGCCAGTTATATTAAAATGTCAAATATAAAGTAGAAGTAATTATCTGTCCTTCAAGAAACACTTGATGTATGGAGCCAAAAATCCATTATAAAGTCTATTCATCAACATTTATTCAATACCCACTATGTACACAGTATTGTACTAGATGCTAGCAAGCTATCAAAGGAAGGTGAAGGCCAGTTTCTGCTCTCAGTCAATATACAGAGAATTGGAAAGAATCGATTATTTGTGACCAGGAAACAAATTGTAGTTAACAAACCCTCCCTGTACTCACATAATATACTTTACTAAGTGTTTTAAATAACAAGGATTTTAGCCTGCAAAGGAAAAGATTGAGGAGAGAAATAATAGTTTTCATTCAACAAAGACTTATTAAGCAAAAATTATATAAAGCACACTATTATAAGACTCTTGGGGTATTCCTGTGTATCTTGTATTCCACTGAGGGAAGACAGATAATAAAAAAGCAAACATAAAAAAAAGCAAACATAAATATGACTAAATTTATGTTTTTATATAATGATGGAAGCTATGTGGGAGATAGAACAGATGAGGCAAAACAAATGGCAGTTTGCTTTGGATTGGTTACTTTAGGTGGGGCAGTAAGGGATGGCCTTTTGAGCTGAATCCTGCATAAAAAGGAGCTAGCCATGAAGAAGTTTCTAGGCTCAGAGAACAGCAAGTGCACAGTCCCTGAGAAATGAGCAAGCTTATGTTTGAGGAACAGAAAGACCCATGAAACCAGAATGGATAAAAGAGTAAAAGAATGATACAGATGGCTTCACAGAGGTATGCAATTGTCAAAATTTGTAAGGTTTGTAAGACAAAGCAAGACATAGTAAAAAGTTTGCATTGTTCGCTAAATGGAATGAAGCATCATTGGAGGGCTTTAAGCAAGAAAGTGAAATGTTTTATGGTTTTAGGAGGATTATGCTAAATTCTGTGGAAAGAATAGATTGTTCATTATAAAAGTTAAAAAAAAAAATCCAACAGGAAGAAAAATCTAAATTACTCACAGTGGTCCAGGTGAGAGATGATGGTGTCTTGCCCTGGTATGGTGATGGAGAGGATAATGAGAGGCTGACAGAATCAAGATATATTTTGGACTTACCAACAGATAGGATATGAGAGATGGAAAAAAATAGAATTATGGAAACATTTTCAAATTTTGGCTCAAACAACTGAATAGGTGGTGATGCATTAACATTGATGGAGGTGACTCTGGGGGTATTTTAGTTTCCTGGCTGCTAAAACAAATACCATGCAATGAATTGGCTTAAACAATGGGGATTTATTGGCTTGCAGTTCTGAGGATAGGAAATATCCCAAATCAAGTTGTAATCAAGGTGATGCTTTCTCCCAGAAGCCTCTCCTGGCTTTTCTCTTCTCTTACAGGTTCCGTTGATGTTCAACTTCTGATTGCTCCCTCTGGCCTTCTCTCTCTTTCTGTGACCTCCCCTATAAGGTCTTCAGTAATAAGATTAAGACCTATCTGATTCAGCTGGATCAGACCTTAGGGGAAGTAACCTCATCAAAAGGTCCTATAACAAAAGGTCACACTTGCAGGAATTGATTCGGCTTTAGAACATGTTTTCTGCAGCACATAGCTCCAGACCATCACAGGGGGAAATCAAAAGTTTGAACTGGGTCAGGTGAAGTGTGAGCTGCAAAATGTAAGTGTGAAATACAAAGTGAAATAAATATGTCTTTAGCTCACATAAAGGCCAAAGTCAAGTTATTGACATATAGATGATATAAGCGCATGGGATTCATAACTATCACATACTTGTAGGAAGAGTAAGCAGTGATATTCGTTGTCTGTAGAAATGATAATGTCATTGACAACTTGATAAAAAGCATTTTGAAGATATAGATGTCCTGGCTTCAGTCCAAGAGTTTTCACTCAGTAAGCTTGGGATTTCTAGCCATGGTACAATAAGCCATGAGTATTTACAATAATCTCCCCAGGTGATTCTGAGACTGAGATTCACTGCTTTATGAGCAGAGTCAGAACAAATGAATAGAGTTAATATTTTTTATCCTTTGGTGAGAACGGGAGGAGCTATTCTAGTATTCCCATATGTACAGAGGGCTTGAACTACAATATATTTTTTATAACATTTCTTTGTCTTGTTTCTTTAGCTTAAATCACTATTTTTTCTATTGCCCTGAAGTTTCTTATATAGTAGACATGCCACCCCACAGTGCCCTGAAATCCCCTTTGTATATTTTTCCTATTGGTGGCATGAAGGACTTATGCAAATTTGGCATGTATCCAGTGCAGGAGTTGGCAAACATTTTCTACAGGATCAGATAGTGAATGTTTTAGACTTTGCAAACTATATGATGTCTGTCACAACCACTCAGCTCTTCCCTTCTAGTTAAAGAGCACCCATAAACATGTAAATGAATGGGTGCCACTGTGTTCTAATACAATTTTTATTTACAAAATAGGCAGCAAAAATATTTGACCTGCAGGTTTTAATTTGCCAACCTCTGATATAATGGTGCTTGCTGGGTAGGAGAAAGGTCTCTAATGGTGGCCTTCAGGCACAGATGAGGGTTAAATTCTGTCTCCATTTGGAGCACTTTTTAAATGTTCATGGACAAGTGCTATATTTCATAAGATTCTGATGGCACAAGATATGAAGGTTAGATTAAATATCCCACTTCAAATTTGGGAAAAGGCATATTGCATATTATAGCCATGGGTTGCCAGCACGTTAGGATAAAGTTTTGAAAATGCTAGGTGATTTATTACTGAGATATACCCTCTTTAATTATTTGGCTTGGACATGTTACTTAGCTTCTCTACATCCAAGTATTGGATGTAGAGAAGCTAAGTAACATTTTTATCTTCTATAAAATGGGGATAATTAAAGGACACATCTTTCTGGCTTATTGTGAAGATGATATAATAAATGAAAGCACATCCACTAACCTGGCAAATATACTGAAGTCATAATTATACGCATACACAATTATATATAAAAGTACATAAGGTCATAAGTAGAGCTATTGGTAAAGGAATAAGCATAGAAATAAAGTAATAAATATAGACTGGATGAATGGTGAAATAGGGAGCTCATGGTCACTGGACATGTTCAAACAGGCTGAATAAGCTTTAGTCATAACAGTATGAAGTTGGATCAGAAAATGTTCTGAGTTTCTAATTTTATATTTGCAAGCTAATGACAGCATCAGGATGTTTAGGCATTACTTGATATTTTCAATTAATGGTTCCTTCTAGGTTGAATATTTTGCTACCTATTGAGGCAATGTGCTACAGTGTGAGAAGCATGGATTTTGGATTCTGACAAGCATCAGTTTGAACCTCCTGCTCTGCTATTTTAATATCTATTTTACGTTAGGCTTGTTTATCTCTTCTCTCCATTTATTCAAAGAAGGTCATAATTCTTAAAATGATTTAATTAGGAGATGATAGATAGATAGATGGGCAGACAGACAGGTAGATACAGATAGCAACTGGTGCATAGTAGGTAATAAATGTTACTTCCCTTATCTACATTATA
This sequence comes from Myrmecophaga tridactyla, assembly GCA_004026745.1. NCBI lineage: Eukaryota > Metazoa > Chordata > Mammalia > Pilosa > Myrmecophagidae > Myrmecophaga > Myrmecophaga tridactyla. The sequence continues at coordinate 28,313 of PVIY010020861.1, forward strand.
TTTTTATTTTGAATACCCTGCATACATTCCATGTGTGATCCAAAATTAAGTTCCCACCTTGTATTTATCTTTTATTCCTGTAATTTACTTATACATCAGGAACAAAATAACATTTCTATTGCATGCTACTGATATTACCCTTAATATATGAACTATCTATGTGGCATACAAAAAAACTTTGATGCGTAACATACTAAACAGAAGGAAAATGTCAAATCTGCATACATTTCAAGTGACCCAACAATATTTACCTTAAAGCTAAGTCTCTTATTTTTCTGACAATTGCCTCATTAAGGAAGTGACTCATTCAGTATACCAAACCCCATTCCATCAGAGAACTTTACCTCAGACTGGTTTGAAAGCATCAAAAAGATGAATGTCATTGCCTTGCAGTTAGTAACAAGCTTAATTTGATTTGACAAATGATGTTGATTTTGAAGGGGTCAGTAACCATTAGAACTGCTGAGGACAAAGAGTGCCTTGAAGCTGGATAAAACTGAATATTTAAAGAGTTTGTTATGCAAATTTACTTTCTACCTGTCACAAATGGGTAGAATATATAGTTAGAAAGCTAGTGATAGGGCTTTGCCCAGGCCTGATGGTTCAGTGACGCAATCTGTGTTCACTGCACAGAGAAGGTCTTGCTTATTTATCCCATTAGGAGGGTTAAGCAGCATTCTTCCGTGAGGAGTACAGAGCCACTTCTCTTTTCTCTCTCATGTTCCCTTCTCCTTAGCCATCGAAGAAAGTTAAGTGTGAATTACGATCAAATCAAGCTTCACCTAGAATGTCAATTCCCACGTTAGAAAACAATCGTTTAAGATTGAGAAGCGAAAAGAATGGACCCTCTGAAAAGCTAAACTGACATTCTCAAGGAACCACAGCATTTCAACTTCATTTTCTTCACGTATGCTCTGCACAGTGATGCATCTTCGTATGTGTTCCCTAGATTAATTCTGTCTTTTTGCATCTCCCTGCAACCTTGTTTTCTACCCTGTACTTCTCTGCAGTGTGAGAGCAATGCTCTGCTCCTTTTTGTTTGAATTTCTCAAACACTGCCACTCTGATGGAAAGGTTTGACCCTGCGTGTTCTCTCTTAGCTGGAGCCTGAGCTGAAGCCGATTTCCTCACATTGGACAGAGTAGGGGAATCATGATAGCCTTGTGCAGCTCCACTAAGCAGTCTGATATCTGCATCAGTGCAGAGGCAACACATGTTAATCTCGCTTACAATATTCTGTTTCCTACATCAATTTATGATTATTACATTGGTCATGGAGGGCCCTCAGAGCCCCAGTGAGAACATGTGGCACTGTCCTGAGTGAGACAGAAAGCCAATGGATAGTTCTGAGTGGTTTCTTATTTTACAACTTGTACACAACAATATAACCTCAGAGGGTTGTTATACTATAATAAATGTAAAGCACATAGCACAAGGCCTGTTGCATAAATGGTCCTTAATAAATGCAAGCTACTGCTATTGTGAACATTAAATTCATAGGCTCTTTAACTTGGCCTTTTCATTATATTTTACTTCATTACTTTTTTATTTTTGGTGGAAGGGTGGGTACATAATAAATCAAAAGGATGCCCTTGCTCTTATAAGACTGAGATATGCTTCTGCATAATCTCACAAAAATCTGTAGTTTCAAACTACAGTTGAACCACAGTCTCAAACTATAGCCGAACCAAAGCCAGACTCCCTGTTTTTAATATAATCATGGCAGGAGCTAAAGAGCAACTTGTGACTAAAAGAAAGTTAAAGCTGGGTATGATTGGACTTTGCCAATTATTTCAGTCAATGGATATGTATTGAGCATTCATATAAAGCAAGTGGCTTTGAACCTAAAAGTCCTGGTTCAAATGCCAGCTCTGCTGTTTATTTAACATGTGTATGACCTTGCCACATGATTTTTTCAAATCCTCATCTTCAAAATAGGAATACTTTTAAAGAGATTATTTTGTTGTGATTCAAAAGATGAGTTAAAACAATAAAATGTCTCTCCGAGGGAGAGGTCAAAGGAATATGATGATAATAAAATGTGTCCATTATGTGAACATCTATCCTCCTTCTAGATGACCTAAATACTAATAGGAAGGTTTGGTTTAATGTTGGACCACCCGGGGAAATCTAATTTCAAAAATTGAGCATCTATTATTAAAATTATTCTGCTGTTGCCTAAGGATATAAAAACCCAAGCATTTGGGTTTGGCCATGTCTGGCCCAGTTAGGATTCTTCAGGACATTGCCTTAGTCAGAAAATCATGCTGGGAAACCCATAAAAAGGAAGCCCAAGGTTATGACCTGGATTCATAAAGTACGCACTTAAGACACCCCATTCCACAAGCCCATATCGCGACTTTTACAATAATTCTATGAAATGAATGTTATTATTCTTACTTTACAGATGAGAAAACTGAGACTCAGGTGAACTCACTTGTACAGTATTTTTTTCTAGTTGGGTTAGTGGTGAAGCTGAATTCTCATTTTAAATCAGCAGAAATTTGAACAATGCCTACTCTAAATCAGATAATGTCTTACATACTGGGGCTATAGCAATGAGCAAAAATTCCCTGACGTCCTGGAGCTTAAGTTCAAGATTTACACCTAGATCTGACCTTTTCCAAAGCTTCAATCTTTCCACCAAGTCCAAAGTTTCTTTGTATTCCCAGCATCTGGGGAGATGAGCCTGACCCCAATTCAGTGAGTTGTGATGTTCCCGTTATGCCATTTCCATTCCCTTTATGATTTAATCAGAACACTTGCTTAAATTAAAATATAGCTTAGTCATGCTTATGATCTTTCCCCCCAACATTTCTTTCATAGAGCTATCAGTTTTGCAAACTGGCCTGATTTACGCAGATATTTTATACAGAAATAAATTGAATTAACAACTTAAAATGCAGAACAGAAAAGACTGCCAGTGCTAATAGCTACATTTCTCCTGATTAAGAGAGCTTTCTCCAAGATGGTTTAAAGCACAGAGCCCTCTTTGGCCTAAAATTCATTTGGACAATGGTCTTGGGAAAGATAGATTCTAGAATAGCGTTGTCTTGTCTGAGGAATAGACCTCTACCTCAGGTCCTGCTGCCAGACTAATCTTCAATATTACTTTGCACAAGTACTTTGGTCATAAGCCTTTGTGGTTTCCTATGCAAATGGACTATAAATTCCAACACCTGAGACTGCTATTTAAGGTCAAAATTTTTTTCTCTAGCTTCTCTAATCTTTTCTCCTCTCCCTGCCACTTTCCTAAGTCCTACAAGGCAGAAGATTGGAGTTTGAGGACCCATTCTGCTACTCTGAACCTCTTTAAGTTTCTGATTCATCTTTACCTATTTTTAAGAAGAGACAGTAAAATGTGTCCTCTGCTCTTCTTAGAGCCTGAGAAAAAAGATTTCATAAACTGTACAGCATGTGACATAAACTGCCTTATGTTAGCTCGACTCCAGCCCTAACTATCTACTCTTATTCCCACACACAATAATGCACACCTCTGTTACAAGCCTTGTCTCCCTTTCTACTATACTCATACCCATTCCTCCCTGTCTACCTAAATAAGACTTTGCCTTTCTTCTGGGCTCAGCTCAAGCCTAACCTCCTCAGATAAGTTGATTGTCTTAACTGTCCTAGCCTTCAAAACTCTGCCACTCCTTCCACTGACCTCTCATGGTTTCTTTCCTTTTTGCACTTGACCTTTGCTTCCTTTATATTGCCATTTTTCAGTGCCTTGCCAATTAGTGTGTTGCCTATGAGGGAGAGATTGCATTTTATACCAATTTGTATTAATAGATAACGCTACAAATCAGACTCCACTAATATTCATTGAGTGCCTCTTCATTATGTGCCTGCTCCGTGTCAAGGACAACCCTAGATATTCACCCATATGCTGTCTCTTTTAGTCTTCATAAGATACATATTACTATTACTCACATTTTACACATGTGGAAATGAAAGTTCAGAGGCGTTAACTCTTCATTGCTCAACATCTCACAGCTAGTAAGTAGCAAAACTACAAACTGATTCCGGAATAGATTTTAAAGCCCATGGTCTTTCCACCAAATGATAGTGACTTTGTTAAGCCTCTGCTAACAACTACCCTAATCGTGATGATGGTAGATAACTGGAGCGTCAAATAGGGTCTCTAGTAGCTCAAAGCACTAACCATCTGGAATGACCATACGGATTCATATCTGATATTCAGCCTATAAATATATGATTTTCTGCCTTTTAATTTTCACATAGGTTAAGCATATAAAAAGCATTGGAAATAATACTGAATAATACATATAATTCTAAACTTAAATGCCTTTCTTATTATTGGTGTAATTTTTGTTACTTTGACCTCCCTGGGCCCCAGTTCCTTCATATAAAAATATGTTAATGCCATTACCAATCTCCCAGGAAAGTGCAAAGATTAATTGAAGTGTATAAACTGAAATTTGCCTTCGTCCTTTCTATAATGATAGTGGGAAATGCTCAGGAATGAGGTCTGGCAACAGGTAGTTAATTCTAGTCAAGCACCTGTGCCGATAGCAGGTCACCATTCTCTTTATAAAGATTAAAAAGGGAACATTCTAGGCAATATCAGAGGACACAGAAATTCGTATAGAAAAACATGTTTAAGATTACTTATGAAAAAATAAACTCTTCATAGAAATCACCAAGCATTTTAAGATCCTCCCCATTCGAGTGTGCTTTCTGTTACCTGAGACAGAAACAGAAAGAGACTGCTGTTGGCTCAAGTGACTGGCCTTGCCTGCTCCCTTGCCACCCCCCTGCTTCTGCTCCTCTTGATGTGGGGGGACTGGGGACAGGCAGAGTTGCCATGGTTTGTTCGAGACAGGACCCGTCATTTCTTATTTTGTATTGCTAATTTATTGTCTTTAATTTAAACCTGACAACTTGCACCGTTGTCTCCCCTCACCTGGAGGGCCCAACACCCTGGGAGCAGGGGGAACAGCCGGCCCACGCCCCAAAGCTATATGCTGCTGGGACCACCACTCCCACAGGGGGACTCAGTGGACCCCAGGACCTGGGCTATGCCCTCCGCTCTTGGGGCAGCTGACCTGCCTTTGGGACCACAGGCGTTTATATGTAATATATATATTTTATTCCCAAACTCCTTTTATTGAAGGTGCCTTGTCTCTTTTCTGAAGAGACTACAGGTAAACATAAAGTGCCAGGCAGAGGTACAGGAAACATGTACATGCCAAATCAAGCAGACTCTTTCCAAAAAACTGGAGTACCTCTGGACACCAGATTTCAGGAGTTTTCATGATTTCTGCCCCGGGAGAAGTGTTGATGGAGGTGAAGGGGTGCGTGGGTTGAGAAGGCCAGCTGACCCACAGGTCACAGACACCACTGGAGAGGGGTCGGGGCCCTATGCTCAGGGGCCACAGGGCCAGGAACAGTCACATGACAGGAACCCTTGATAATGAGGGGATGCGGACTCAGAACTGTGCTGTCTAGGTGAGACAGCACTGAGTGTCTCCCTGCAGCCCTCCCAAAGCATCAGTCAAGGTCCTGAAGACACAACATGCTGAATATGATTAGCTTTCTGATGGAAATTGGTGAAGGATGACATTGGGGTATGATAAGGTAGAAGAATGCCCAATGCCAAGAGCTCAAGAGAGGATTCTGCAAGAGATGTACCAGGGCCTAGACTTTTGTTTACCCTGAATGATAGAGAAGGGTACCTGCCAAACTCCTGAGAGTTGAAGAGGGCTGGCCCAGAGACTTCTATGAAGAAATCTCTGAGAAAGAGGACCCTGAGGGCCCAAGGGAAACACACATCCCCTCACTACTGAATTGGGGGCAGTGACCTGGGTCCAACCTCTATATCACCAGGTGCTTAGAACAGCCCCCGAGAGGCTGAAAGAACAGAAGAGTCTCAACAGACCTTGCCTGGTGGTGGGAAAGGGAGAGAGTGAGGGCACCCACAGAGATATAGTCATAGAGATAAAGTCAAGGGGAAGTTCTCATCCCAGAGTCTGTCTCCAAGCCAGTTGGTAATAGCTCCACCTCTAGAAAAATTTCTGCCAATTACATTCATTAAAGCTCATCCTTTCCTCTCCTAGAACCACAGTCATGGTAACTTGACTATATATTCTCAATTACTTGAAACTTTTTTCTTTACTTTTAACCAGAACACAATTCAACTTTAAAGAAAATGTTGTAATAATAATAATAAATCACCCCATATTCTGTTACCTAACACAACCTAGCATAGGAGGTTGAAGATGACATTCTTGAATGGGTTGATGTCAAATTTCCTTACATATTCAACACTGCTGAGTACACATCCGTATGAATGCTGTTAGCAGAATGGTGGGGGTGGGCCAGAGTAAAGTGAAGTCACAAAGATAAGTGTTATCTTCTCTCTGTCATTAAAGTAATTTGTATGCCAATGGTGTAGTCAGCCACATATTAAAAAAGACAAGAGAAGGAGCCCAGTGGAACAGAAGGGGAAGAAGCTTTCTAATTACAGACACATTATTAGACCAGCAGCCATGAATGAATTGCTGTGCACTATTAAATTGATTTGTCTGCCTAAATTTTTAACAGCAAAGCATTTATGAAAAGAGAAAGAAAAAAATTTTTATAAACCTTATAGGAGTGGTGTAAATCCAGTTTAAATTGAGATACAAAAACTATGCTTTTCCAATTGGCCCCCTCCTTACCTTTCATATGGTCCATAAGGCATTTCTCAGAAGCCTCAAGTATCTACAGGAAAACATATAAAAACCAGTGTTCCACATGATGATAAATAATCAACTTTCCCAATAGTTTTTAAAGTTCATAATGTAATCATCAGTGTTTTTAATTGGTTTATGTTTCATATGAGCTTTAAGTCAGGAATGAAAGAAAGTAGTTTAGATAAATGAGACCTGATCAGTAAGAGATCATTCACTTAACAAAATGTACCTACTTCCAAGAATATTTTCTCTGGACTTGGCTAGACTGACCAGGTCTGCACAGTTTGAAGTCTCTGTGATTTGGGACTTTGCCACTCAGTCTACAGCAGAAAACAAATGCCTCATGTAATGGGAACTGGTGCAAACAAATGTTTGTTTCTCCTACCTTTCTAGAGGTTTAAGTAAAATTTCTTAATTGGCTGGGAAAGAAACCCACATCCTGACTCAATTTTAGCAGCATCCACTCAAGTCAGACACAATAGAGGCAAGAATCTCAGTCTTGGTGAAATGTTCACAAGAATGCATACGTGTGCATGAAATCTCTGTCTCTGTCTCACTGCTCCGTCCCAGACACACATTCACAGCTAGAGTTTAAGGCCAGTCCCACATATCCAGGAACAAAAAAACTGGCTGAGGAATTATCTAAGAGGACTACTTAGTTATATTTTAACCGTGCTGGCCATGAATGATCTTTACAAAAACATTCAATTAGTTCCACCTATACATAATGATACCAGAAGGATTCTAATCTTCAAAATTTGCCAAGTGATAAAAATATTTGTTGTGGAAATGAGCATAAGGGCATTCTAGACAGACGGCACATCATGAACAAAGGCAAAGAAGAAGGAAAGCATAGGATGTACAAAGAACAAGTATTAATTTTGACAGAAAGAAATTTAAGGTGAAAGAAAAGGAAGTAGTGAGAAATAAATGCTGGAAAGGATAAATAAAGCCCAATCATTAGGAGATTGGGTGGGAGAATAAGCAATTTTACTATTTTCTCTAAGGATCAAAGAATAATGGAAGGTTTTTCAGAAACGTTGACATAATCTGAACTGTGCTCCAGAAAAATGACAGTGGTAGACAGGTGGGATTGATCAACGGAGGGAGAAAGAATTGAAGAACTCATTTAGGAACTCTAAAATAAAATGTGATGAAAACAAGTAAAGTATCGGTATAACCTTGACATTTTTGAATTTAGCATTAACATAGTCACCATTCATAAAGGGCCTGCAAGGTCCTTGGCACAAAGTTATTCTTCATTTTATTGCAGCATGAACCTGAATCATGTGCTTTGTAAGACAGATGGGTAGAAATGAGTCCACTAATCTACTAAATGAGCTTAGATGAATGCCCATTAATGACCTCTCAGCATATTTCTCCACTTCCTCACCTATACCTAGGCATTTGTAGTTAGTAGAGAAAAGTTGACTCAGAACTATGGGAAGCCAAAGACAATAATTCTAGCTCCTCTGGGTGAGGAATATCAGGGGTTAAAACTGGACAAAAGGAATGTCTCCCAAATAGACAACCTTGCATAAAAGCATAAGAACCAATTGCTTCAATTGAATGATTTGAAAAGCTCCAAAATGCTCCATTATTAAAAATATTTTCGCTCAACAGCCTGCATGAAAATGTCCTCATTAAACACCTTGAGTTAGGGCCCTTGTAAAAATATATATTCCATCCCAAGGCTGGAGTCTATTGGCCAAAATGGTACTGACAGAAGCCTTTCCCATGAAACACATGAACTGAGGTACAGGATTACAGGGATACAGCTGTATCAGGACAACATTTTATTCAAAATAGCCTGTGGCATTCTATCAGGGAAGATAATCCCAACTAATCAGGAAAGAAATCAGTAGTCATATCAAGAAATGGTCGGCCAGAAACACATTTAAAGAGGGAAGTGACGTATTTTAGTTGGTGGATGAGTAATAAGGTCAAAAGTTTAAAAGATAGAGAATGTATTTGATTCAACTACACAGTGTAGCTTGGAGAAAGTAATTTAGGTCAAATATCATTAAAAATTAAGATTATTAGAGGCTCTTTTTCCTTTCTGTAAGTACAATAATCATACTTATTTTAGTAGATTTGATTATTGTTCATCAAATATTCATTCTCCTCTCTCTCTAATTATGTGAGAGAAGTTTTCCTTCTTGTGCCATCAGTGTTGGTCTTGGCCAGAACTTGCTTTGGCCCACAGAACATGAAGAGATGTAAATGCACTGTGTTTGAGCATAGATGTTAGATGTGCTTATATTATTTGGTTTGTCTCTTTCACTACTGCAATCCTCCTTGAGAAAAGCATGTCCCAGTTAGCAGTAAAACCTTTTGTCCAAATCCTAGAATTACAGGCTTATGGAGAAGACCTGAAACCAACTTTCAGCCTGAAGTCATAGACCACTCACAAACTCTTAGCAAGAAATTACTGCATGGTTTCATGAACCGCTGAGTTCTTAGGTTGCTTGTTATGTAGATTTATGGAAAGACGATTCATGTATTTATTTTATATTCTTCTTGATTATCCCCAAATCTGATTTTTTTAATTGAGCCTGATTCTTTTATCTGTAGTTTCTGCTGCTTCTTATTCATGATATACGTTTGCTACAATTTTTTGTGATTTTTAACTATGAATTTATATTCCTTGAAACTGTGGGTGTTCACTGAGGTTCTGTTGGAGGATTTCCACAAAGGACCCTTACATTTGCTTTAGCCAAGCATTTTGGATTCTGCCATTCTAGGACTCTTTTAATAAACTCTCAAATTGAGTTAATTCAAACAACCCAGGTAGTACCAATTTTGACTACAAATCGGAATGAGGGCTACATGTAGTTAAATTTCTTATGACCGTTTTTCTCTCCACCAAGCACACAAGACTGTCTCCCCAGGGTTAGGAAATTCAGACTTAACCTATGGATGCAATAGTAGGTAGCCTCAGTTTTAAAAAGGTGGGTATCAAAGATTAGGGTCTCAAGAACCACTGACTTGATCTCTCTTCCATTGCTTCTTTCAAAGCTAGGTAGGGTCACGAGGTTTCATCAAATACCTTCAGAGCAGTAATGGTATGCAGAGATATCTTTCTGGGTTTCTATACATGTTGGTTTTAGCCTCCTATCCTTGCCAGCTATTCCTTTATTTTAAAACACTCATATAAAACTTAGAATTTCTATTTGTTTTCATCAGAAGGATCAACTCGGTTATCTTATCTGCCGTATAACTGGAAATGAACTTTTCCACTTGCATTGTCTTTCATAAATTTGTTGAAATATTCCATCTGGTGGCATCCTCTCCTCTTTCATTTAATTATACATTTATTAAATGTCCACAGGTATCAAGAACTTTTCTACTCTCTAGGTATTTATATATAAGCACACAATAAAGATGAAGTCCATATCTTCATGGGTTTGTCTTTTTTGACTGTTTTTTTAATTATTTTTACTAAATTTTTATTAAAATCAAGGAATAAAGGAAAATAAATATGAATGATCAACCAGTCAATGTTTACTGGAAGTTCCCCCCAATACTATTCAGTTCTCAACCTCTTTTATTGAGCTTAATATACACTGCATGGTATTCACATTATTTATGTAATTATACTCAAGAAATTTTTTTATATTAGGAATCAAGCACTTTGTTAAATTTGGGGAGCTAAGAAAATGCTAGGTATAATTAACATTTCCATTGTTTCTAGATTATAAGCTTTGTGGAAACTAGGAGTATATCGAAATTTTCATGTAACATAGCACTTTACATTTAGCAAACATTAGAACATATTTTTCCATTGAAAGATCCCACTGACAAGATGAGGTAATGAGGAAAATGTCATGATTTATCACATATGAGAACTGGAAAGGACTAGAGCAGTGGCCTAGTAAAACCCCCTCAATTAATGGGGTTTGTATCTCTGGGATGATACATTAATCCCAGAGAGGTGAAATTACTTGTGTAAGGTCATCACTATCTAATAACAAACTGGAGCTTTTAAAAACATGTTTTGTACTTTTCATTGACATAAAATTCATATGCACTGAAATGCACGGTCTTAAATGTACAGTTCAATGAGTTTGGACAAATAAATACATTCATGTGACCAGTATCCAAAGCATGAAATAAAACATTTCCATCATCCCAGAAAGTTTCCTCATGCCACCTTCCAGTGTATTCTTGCCCACAAGAGACAACGTGTTCTTATCTATCAGGATAGATTAGTTTTACCTGGTTTTGAAGTTCATATAAATGGACTCATAAGTATGTATTCCTTTGTATCTGGATTCTTTTGCTTAAAATATCATTTCTGAGATTCATCAATTTTGCTGCATGTATTAGCAGTCTTAAAAATATTCTACAGTATAAAGATGCTACAATCTATCTATCCAGTCTTCTACTGATAGACACTTGGGTTGTTTCCAATGTGGTCTTATTTGGAACCAAATACTACAAACATAATAACAAGTCTTTTTGAGGTCATATATTTTCATTTCTTTTGGATAAATACCTAGGAGTAGAATTGTTGGGTGTCAGGGTAGGTGTATGTTTAACTTATAGGAAATTGCCAAACTGATTTCCAGCACTTATTTTTAACCTTATAATGAAATGTATGAAGAGGCCTAGATAAGTGATATCATGAATTTTTTTAAGCGGCCACATTACAAGTGTAGATTAAAAAGAGTCAGAAACCACTATCAACACATATACTTGAAAATTCAAATAAAAGAAACATTACCAAAATTATGTCAAGAGAACATAAAAAGCTTGGGTAGCCATATACACATTAAAGTAATTGAAACAGAAGTTTAAAAATCTCCCAACAAGAAAATCACCAGGTCCAGATGATTTTCAAGTGAATTAAACAAGATTTCAGGAAACATATCATCCCTCCCTCATTTACTTCAAAAGTATAGTAAATCATAAGACATTGTATGGTGAAACCAAAACTAGACAAGGAAAATATGAGAAAGAAAAGTAAGCTCATTTCACTCATACATTATAGAAGCAGAATCATAAGCAAAATAACATCAAATCAGGTCCAATAAATTATTATAAATATGAAGAACTTGGATTAATTTCAGGAATATAAAGATGGTTTTATATTAGAAAATCTATAAATGTATTTTACCACATTATCAGATTAAAGTGAAAAAATCAAATGATTATTTAAAAGATATAGAAAAAGTATTTGCTAAAATTTCACTCTCATTAATTTTTGTGGAAATGCAAAATGATACAGCCACTTTGGAAGACAATCTGGCAATTTCTCACAAAACTACATATAGGTTTATCATATAATCCAACAATCAAACTACTAGGGCTTTCCGAGAGGAGTTGAAAACTTACATCCCCTCAAAAACCTGCACAAGAATGTTCATAGAGCTTTATTAATAATTGCCCAAAACAGGCAGCCATGAAAATGCCCATCAATAGGTGAATAGATGACAAACTGTGGTACATCTATACAATAGAATATTATTCAACAATTAAAAAGAAATGAGCTATCAAGCCACAAAAAGATAAGGAGGAACCCTAAAGCAATATTGCTATGTGAAAGGCTGAAAGGCTACATATTGTATGATTCCAACTATCTGAAATTCTGGAAAAGGAAAATCTAGAGGACAGTAAAAAGGTCAGTGGTTGCCATGGGTTAGGGTGAGGGAGGAGAGATGAGTAGAGAGTTGCAGGGGATTTTTAGGGCATGATACTGTAATGGTGGATACATAGATTATATGCATTTGTCAAAATCCAATTAACTATACAACAAAAAAAAATGAACCCTAATGTAAACTATAGGCTTTAATTACTAGTAATGTATCAGTATTGGTTCATCAATTGTGACAAATATATCTCACCAATGCAAAATATTAATGATAGAGAAAACTAGGTCATGGGAGAGTACATGGGAACTCTCTGTACCTTTCTGTGCAATTTTTCTGTAAACCTACAACTGTTCTAAAAGTGAAGATTACTAATAAAAGAACTTTTTTAAAGTAGATGATATGAGGCATAAAAAATTCAAGATATATTTATGATAAAACTTGTGGTGATTTGAAGCTGCATGTACCCCAGGAAATCATGGTCTTAAATTTAATTCATTCCAGTGGGTATGACCCACCTTATTCAGGATGAGTCTTAAACCTCTTATTTGGGTCCTTTATAAATAGAATGAATATGTGTGTGGAGAGAGAGAGAGAGAAAGGCACAGAAGCAAGAAACTGAAATCAACAAAATCCGGAAGAGAAGGGGAGACCAGCAGATGCTGTGGATCGCTGGCAGCTGGTCTCAGGAAAGAAAGTATTGCCTTGATGATGCCTTGATTTGGACATTTTCTAGGACTCAAAGCTTAAGTCAACCCATTTCATGTATTTTATGTATCTGCTTTAAGCAGCCTAGGAAACTAAAGCAAAACTCTTGGTAAATTTGTAATGGAATGGAATATTTTTAGTTTAAGAACATATATCTATTGATTAAAAACATGTAATAAATATTATACTAATGGGAAACAGTGTACTTTTTGAAAGTGTTACTTTAATTAGAAATGAGACATTTTAATCACCACTGCCAACATTTTATTCAAGTTTTAGGCAGTGCAACAGATAAAGGAAAATATATTAAAACCATAAAGACGGACATTAGGAAATAAAATTGGCATTATTTGTAGTAGATATGATCATAAAAATTCAAAAGTATTTATAGATAAAAATTGGAAATAATGAAAAAATTTTGTTATAATAGCTAAATCAGTATACAAACACAACTGCATTTCTATATACCCAGACAGCTAGGAAATGTAATTAAAAAGAAGATGCCACTTGAAAAAGCATCAAAGAATCTCAAATGTTTATATTTAGGAACAGATCTAATAAAATACTTGCAAAGCCACTTCAGGGAATATAATAAAAATGTATTGTAAAAGTGAAGAAAGTCTAAATAAAAGAAAAGTATACCATATTTGTAAGTGGAAAGACTTACTATCTTAAAGATGTTGATTTTTCATAACATAATTATCTCCAAATTAAAGTACAGATGCACAACAATTTTAGAAGAATTTCAGTAGGGTTCTTTCAGGGAATATGGTAAGCTCTTTCCAAATTGATATGAATTTACAATGAGACAATAATGGTCACGAAGAAAAAGAAAAGTAGAGGTATATAAGAAGTAGAACAAGGAGGAGCGCTTTTCCAACAATGTATCAATAGCTATTATTAAGCCTTAATAACTATAGAAATGAAGACAATATAGTATTGGTGCAAGATTGAATAAATTCACCAATAGATTGAATAAATTTACCAATTAAATACAGTTGAGATTAGAGAAACAGACTTCTAGATATGCTGAACTTTAATTCACCATGGAGAATTAGTGAGGAAATGGTGGCCTATACACTTAAGTAGAGCTTTGAAATGTTTATAAATATGGAAAGAAAATGAAATTGGACCCATACACTCCAGATGGATCATTAAATTAAATTTAATATATTTAATTTTAAAATGTAGTTTTTTTTCTGAACTTTTTGAAATAAGGATTTCTTAAGGTGAAGCATGAACTGAATTAAAAAATTGTCTATACTCCATTTAAATATTTCTGTTCTGATTCTTTAAACAAAGTGAAAAGGTATGTGGGATAAAATATTTGCAACATATATTATTGAAAAAGGATCACATATTAAGAATATGTGATATATTAAGAATATGTATGAAGAAGATTAAGATTATATTAATCTTAATACAAATCGATAAGAAAAGGGCAAATAACATAATGAAAATGGAGAAAGACCTCGATAAGTATTTTTATAGAAAAAATACCTACAAAGAGGACATACCATTCAATGCCCCAAAAGTTAAGAAACGTGTGATTTTGAAACATTGGAAAGGAGTAGATTAGTGGATACTCTTATACATTACTGCTGGAAGTTTATACTGATCCAGCCACTTTGGAGGAAAACCTGGCATTACTTTTTAATATCTAATATTCACATTCTCTGTGACTCAGTTATTCTAAATGTAAGTGTGTTCCGAAGAAAGGCTGTTGCCAATAAATGCCTGAGGACAAATTTTAATCATAGCAGTACTATTTGTAGTAGCAAATGGAAACAACCCAAATACCCAAGAGCAGAAGAATAGATTAATATAATGTGACATATTCATAAAATGTAATATTCATCAGCAAACAAAATTAGTAATCTACAGCTACATGCAACACTTTGGCTGAAAACTAGAAATATATTGATGGTAAAAAATAGTATCAGAATATTTCATATAGCATGAGAATCTTTATATTAAACTAAAAACTAATGAAA
>PVIY010020862.1:0-43333 GCA_004026745.1 Myrmecophaga tridactyla
CACACATGATTAAATTGTAAAAATTAGCAGAATTGTTAAATTCATAAGAAAAGGAATGAAGTGGACAAAGATATGAGGAATTTCAGGAGAATTAAAGAATCCAATGGAAATCCTAGAGTTGAAAAATGTAATATCTTATCTTTAAAAATGCATTTATTAGATACAAAAAAATCCATTTGTTAGAAATAGCAAACTGTACAATGCAGAACAGAGGGTCTATGAACTTGAAGCCAGTAATAGAAAACTCTCAAAACTGAAATGCAGTGAGAAAATATATTGAACACCAGAAATGAACAGAGCCCCCAAAGACCTATGTAGTAATATTGAGTGATCAGACATACTTGTAATCGGAGTATTAGAGGGAGAAGATATAGAGGAAGGGGGAGTGAATTGGGCAGAAAAGTAAATTTTTAAAAATTGACCAGTTCCCCAAATTTGAGTTAAAGCATCAATCTACAATCCAAGAATTTCTGAGAATCCTAAAAAGAATAAATACAAAGGAAAACACATCTTGGCACATCACAGGCAAATCCCATAGATACATAAAAGTACAATAAGTAGCCTGAGATAAAAAAGACATTATATATAGGAAACCAATTATTTGAATGATGGCTGGGTTTTCATCAGAAAAAAACAAAGACAAGAAGATAATGGAATGATATTTTTAATGTGCTATAAAAATTTTAATTTCGAATTCTATGTCCAATGAAAATCTCTTTCAAAAAGTTGATGAAATTAAGACATTTTAGTAGATAAAAGCAGAATGGATTTTTTTATCAGTAGACCTAAATTACCAGAAAGGGTAGAGAAAATTTTTCAGGGTGAAGTTAATTGTATAAAATAAAAATGTGAATCTTCAATTAGCAAAAAAATATAAAAGAGAGGAAAAAGGTAACAAGAACAGAGGGAACAAATAGAAAAAATAGTAAAGAGTAGAGTAAAGAGGTAAGGGTGGTACGAGAAGAAGAGAACTGTCAAGGTTGATTCCAAGGTTTTGGCCTGAGCTGCTGGAAAAATGGAAGTACCATTTGCTCAAGTAGAAAACACTGGGGAAGGTGCAGGTCTGGGGATGAGGGAGAGATGCAAGAATTCAATTGGGAGGGTACTAACTGTGATTCCTATTAGACATCCACCTAAAAATTTTGAGTTGACAATTAAAATTTTGAATCTTTAGAATAGAGGCTGCATCTGAAAACAAACAAACAAAAAATGAGGGCACTGTCAGCATACAATATACTGATAGTATTTTAAATAGATACTACTTTCAACCATCTCTGGCCAGCATCATGTTTGAGATTTGCTGTCCTATGGGCCTCAGCTAGAAATGTTTATCAGAATCTTACATAATGTCCCCATTATTTATAAATAGATAAATGCATCCAGAAAGATGGAGCATGGGGCCTTTCCTAAAGGGACAACTCAGAGGTAGAAGCCAAATTGCTAACCGGCATTCCAGTGTCTGATCTTGTGTCTTACAAAAGAGAGGTATCCAATGTGCATGTCCATTATTCTTCATTCTCATAGAGGGTTTGAGGTGCCCCTGGGGCACAGAATGCCGGTGGGTCCCCCTGTGTGGGAGGTCAGCAATTCTCAAAGGGAGTACAAGGTAAATGTGTCACTCTAAGACTCAGTAAGCAGAGACAGTGATGACCCCAAGAGACCACACATTCTATTCAAACCAGAACTAACTCACTCAAAACTCAGAAAGGCAGTGGTGCTCTAAGGGACCCGAATGACCAATGGACCCTGTCATATCTTTTCCTACTCCCATTACTTACCTGTCCCAGCCAACCACAGAAGGAGAGGGAAAGGCAGGGCAACCCACAGTTCCTTTCCCTTTCAGCCCTTCCTTACCTATCAGTGAGCTAAAGGTAGAGAGTGTTGGTAGAATGCGTGCAATTCAAGAAATAAAATAAAAACAATTGCATTCGTTTCATACAGCATTCCACTGTTCTCATGAGACAGAAATGCATATACATGTATAGGCTATGCAATATGAATTGTGTAATTATGGTGATTATGTATATGACTTAAATGAGCTTATATTTAAATTTCAAAATGACATTGCCCAAGTAAAAATGAACAGCAAAATCCATGCTAATAATTTTAAAGTTTAATTTTCCTTTGCTTAGAAGACCATTAAATAGCAAATAAAAACCAACATGACAAGCCGAGGGAGAGAGGCCACGAAAGAAAGAAAAACACCATATATTTTAGTATCTTTAATGGTATTTTCCCCCTGCATTTTGAACAAGCAGCCTCACGTTTTCATTTTGCACCAAGTCCCACAAATTGTGCAGCCGACCCTGCTTCCTATGGATAAATACAAATTCCTTAACACGACATTCAAGGTTCTCTAATGCCTGACTCTGGCCTGAATGTCAAACCCTTCCTCTTAGTACTTCCCTGTGTCCCCCCTTCTACCACCACACACTCCCTGTAACTCTGGCAATACAAACACTTTCCCATTCTCTGCCCCCAGTTGCCCGTTCACGTGCTCCCTACTCTGCCTTGAGTGGCCTTTCCCAGCCCCTCTTCCCCTCTCTTTTCCTTCCTCCCTATGTAACCTTCCTTGCAGTGCTACTTGTCCTTCCTTCAGAAATTCAACCCAGAAATTCCCTCTTCTGGAAACACCCCTAGGACCTGGTTTAGAGCCTTCTTTGGAATGATGTATTGAAGTAACTAACTAATGGTAAAACTAAGCATCTAGAAGGCTTTTCTTTTTTACTCTCAAGTATCTAAGATGCAGACATTTCCAAAGGACAGGAACACAATACCTAATCTCCCCAGACCTAAGCCTTCCACTCTGCCTGCAGTCGTTCTCTAGGGACTGCCAAGAGGGGCAGCCAACAAGACCCCACAACTTGAAGTTCTGTACCCTCCACAGACGGGAAGACGCCATTCCCCTGTCCTTGGCTCCTCAGGACTCGCCAAAGTCAGGCTCCTGGAAATGGGCCTCACCCTTCCTGACAAGTATAAGGAGGCCTTGGCCAAAAAAGCTTTTGAGGGCCAAGCCCTTCTGAACAGGCTGTTTGCTAGGAGAATGGAAACGGGAAAGAATCTCCTGACCGTAGGCAATGGAGACTCAGCCAGCAGGGAGTCAGAACCACTTCTTCTTCAGACTAAAAGAAGCAGCGGACTGCTCACCCCTTATTTTCTGCTGCCATGGGTTGACCCAGCAGCTCCCTCTAAATGCCCCACACCACATGCCCTGTATACATTCCCTCACTCAGTTCCTACAATCACCCTGTCAGACAGACTGCATCCCCATTTACAGAGGAAGAGACTGAGGCCCAGGGAGAGTAAGAAATTGGCCCAAGTTTACACAGCCAAAAAAGTAGATAAAGCAGGATCTGAGCCAGATATGTGTAACACCCCCCCCCCAAACCTGTACTTAGAACCTCTATGTACCGATTTCCTTCAATCACTAAATTTAATTCTAATTTTTAAATCTTATACAGCACTTATTATAAGGCAGGCAATATTGTAACACTTACTCATTTGCAGTAAGTACCATTTAACTCCCACTTTACAAACAGGGAGACTGAGGCTCAGAGAGGTGAAGCAACTTGCAGGGGTAACTCAACCGGTACTTGGCAGAGCCAGCATTCACCTCCAGGAAATCTGGCTCCAAGGTCTGTGTTCTTAACCACTAGGCGATGTATGTAAGGAGAGTCCCTGCTAGAAGAGTCCATAATGGACCTCAGAAGGTGTCCTGGAATATTCCAGGTACACAGAAGCCCTTTGGGCCTTTATCCTGTCTCCTCTAAGCTGAACTGGAAGAAAGAATATGGTTTTAAAGAGAAGGAAAACAGATTAAAAGAGCATCAATCTGCAGTTCCATTGTTTGGAAGAAAGTGTGGTGCTCTCATCCATTTGGGGACCAACCATCACCTTCAAGTTGACAAGCAAACACCTGAGCTGGGCACGCCCTGCAGACGTCTCCACTGGCCTGACCTTACATTTCATGTAACAGCCTTTCAGTACTATCGATAGTGCATTAACTTATAGCTATATTAAAAAAAAAATTCATTGAATAAGCTCAAGCTAGGAACCTACAAAAGGTTAATAATATCTTGCTGTATTGAATACCATTGTTTTGCATCCATCTTACAATCACCTCCTATTTAAAGGAAGCCTTAATCCATTTTCATTTTAAGGTAGAAATGTGGAGTTTGTTGGTATATAGCTCTACTAAAGTAAAACCAGTCAGGATATAGAAAAATATTAAATAAATAATAGCACAGCTACTAGATGGTCTTAGGAAAGACTGGCCTGAGGAAAATAGCTTTTCAGTTATAGGAATGAAGTGAGACCAAGCACCACAAAATTTTATCACCTAAGACAACCTCTCTAGATCCCAATATCCTCAGGTATAAAATGGAGCTAACAATATCTCTTGCAGTGTCATTCTGAAGATCAAGTAAAATTGGGTATGAAAGGTTTATTAAATATACTTTCATTTTCCCTTTCCCCAGAATGTCCCTTTTCAGATACAGGGAAGAAACCTCTCACCATTCCCAGGTCATGTGGTGACTTTCTTTGTCTTTTCTGACAAACACTTAAAGACAAGCAGCCACAGTGACAAACACTTTCTATAGCTGTGGACCCTACACCAGACCCCAAAATAGTCCCAGATCCTGCCCTTGGGGGAGTCAACACACAAATACATTGAGCATTAAAACATGACAAATGCTATGAAGGAGCATGTGGTAAATTGAGGGGGATTAATTGGGGGACCTAACCCATCTGGGGATCAAATAGAGCACATTGAAGAAGGATGAGGAGGAGATAACTAAGCCCAGTGGGTACAATAGAAAGAACATTCCAGGCAGAGAGAACAACACAAGGGGAGACCCTGGAGCAGGGGTGAGCATAATACATTCAAGTAACTGACAGAAGGCCAGTGTGGCTGAAGAGTACAGAAATAACACTGAGAATAAGAAGAAGAAGAATAGCTAACTTTATGGGGCAGTTACCATCAGCCAGGTATTGGGCTAAGAACTTTAAGTGAACTCATTAGGTTAACTCATGCCATGAAGGTGGTACAAGATAAGATAAGATGAGCTGAGATAGGAGAGGTGGCAGGTTCTAGATCATGCAGAGCCGTGAACACCATATTAGTTTCCAATCTTTACCTTAAGACCAATAGAAGCCATTGAAGGATGATTTAAAACTGCTATTCTTCAATCTGTCTGGATAGATCATTTAAACAACCCAAACACATGGAGCCCAGAATGGAAATGAGAGCTTGTAATTCTGTATAGCTTAATTAATGCCTGGATACACCTCAAGTATGTTGAGCAGATAATTTAAAAGTATTGGCAAACTCCATTGAGGTATGGAAGAAAAAATATGTAACTATTAAACTTTACCATCGGGGAAACCCCTGATATTGTCTCAAACATTAAGGACTCCCAAGTCAATAGGCCAAGCCCTTGATCTTGAGGCTTGCTCTTGTGAAGCTTATTTATATAGCAGAAAAGCTAAGCCTACTGATAGTTATGTCTAAGAGTTACTTCCAGAAGACCTCTTTTGTTACTCACATGTGGCCTCTGTCTCTCTGTCTCTGTCTCTCTCTCTCTCTAAGCCCAACTCTGCAAGGAAAACCATTACCCTCCCCCCTACATGTGACATGACATCCAGGGGTGAAAGTCTCCCTGGCAACATGGGATATAACTCCCAGGGATGAGCCTGGCCCTGGCACTGTGGGATCGACAATGCTTTCCTGACAAAAAGGGGGAAATGAATATAACAAAACAAGGTATCAATGGCTAAGAGAGTTCAAATAAAGTCGAGAAGGTGCTCTGAAGGCTACTCTTATCCAAGCTTCAGCTAGATATTGCTATTTATCATGGTTTGCCAAACTCCAACCAAAACAATTCCTGCCAACCCTTAAGAACATCTAGGGCATTATATAAGATTCTACAAAGGTCTCATGCACTACGATTGCTTTCCAGAAACCTACAATCTCCAGATGTGTTCCTATGTCAGCTAAGCCCTGAAACCCAGAGGGGTCAGCCTCTCCAGAACATCAGCTAGGTCCACCCCCAAACCCATATTATCAACATCCCTTTTCAACATGAAAAAGTTAGAATGGGCATAGTCCAAATACCCCTAAAGATTGGAGAAAGATCATAGGAGAAGGTGGAGTTATAACAGAGAAGATGGGGTTTAACACATAAGTATGATTGCTGAATCATTATATTCATATTTCTTTTAGTCTCCAGTGTCTTGGAGCAGCTAGAAGGAAAAACTTAGAAATGGCCTGTCTGTTGCTAAGAGGACATTTCATGGACTTAAATCATGACCACATTGGCTGCATCCACAGCTGATTGCATAAGGGAAGTGTCTTCTGCAATAAATGATTCGTAATCTAATCACCTGAAGGCTTTTAAGGAGAATTCAGAAGAGACCACCTCTTTCCACTTCAGCCAGCCAGCCAGCCTTTCCTGGGAGTTCATTGAGGACCTACATTGGAGCTGCCAGTTTGTGGCCTGCCCTACAGATTCTAGACTCTTATGTCCCCACAGTTGCATGAGACACTTTTATAAAATCTCATATTTACAGATATCTCTTGTTAGTTCTGTTTCTCTAGAGAACCCTCACTAATGCAGCTTGGTACCAGAAGTGGGGTGGTTCTAGAGAAACAGAATCTTGAAAGTGAGTTTTTACAGTTGGTATTCTACTCTGACTAGACTCAGAAGCACCAATGACTCTGTTTCCAATAATCAAGATGGTACTGACAGGCATGTGGTGATTTGGCAAAAATGATACTCAAAATACCACCAATAGATTCTGCTAATTGCATGCTTATACAAGTCAAGGCCCTCGGTGAGAGCATTTTTTACACCTTTAGGGAGTTTTGTGGAATTAAGAGGTATAGTGATGTTGGCTGGTTGTTGTTAGATATTCTGGATACAGTGATTAAGGGAAGGGATGAACTGAAGGCTTTAAATTTGCAGCTTAAGCATCAAATGAAAAATATAAAAGTTTCTGTGAGTGCTCTGAAGGAAAATCTTATTTCCTATAGCTGCAGACTTGTGATCTCAGAAAATCAGGCCTAGAGTCTCATTGTTAGAATAGCAGATTTACAATGTACACTGAAATCTCAACCTTGAAGGGTGTATGCTGTTAAAATGAGGGCATTGATTGGAAAGAAGTGGGATCCTGAAAAATGAGATGGTGACATATGGATTGATAATGAGGGGTGTTGAGACATTGAAACCCTAGATTGTGCTAAGTCTTTTCTAGATAAACCTGTAATGGTATGCCCTGAGGACATAGCATCCCACTTCCAGCCTGCCCTTAGGAAGAATTCTTCCTAATCTCCAGCCTGCCATGAGGAAAGAGTTACCCAAGGTCCAGCCTGCCTTGAAGAAATGGCTTCCCGACCTCCAGTCCCTCTGAGGAGTTGGCCATCCAACCTCCACCTAAAGAGATTAATCCTTCAGTGCCTGCAAGGCATGTAATTACCTCCCATAGGGAAACAGCCTTTGCTCCTCTTTCTGGAGTGATTAATCTTGTTTCACCAAATGAAACTGCAAAGGAATGCCCTGAGGTAATTGGCTTGAAAGACACTTCTATTTCTTTTCATGACCCATCCACACCACCCCTCTTTTCTTCCAGACTTATTACTATCCCAACAGGCCCCAAAAGGTGAGGTACAAAGTATCACTCATGAAGAGGTACACTATTCTCCAAATAGACAGAAATGAGTGGAATATGTATGGGATATTTTAAGAGTACGGGATAATGGTGGGAGGAATATAAAGCTGAATCAGGCTGAATTTGTTGATATGGGCCCACTAAGTAAAGAGTCTACATTCAATGTTGTAGCTCGAGGGGTTAGAAAGGGCATTGACAGTTTGTTTGGGTGGTTGACTGAAACGTGGATCAAAAGGTGGCCGACATTACTTGAGGTTGAAATGCCAGATTAGCCCTGGTATAATGTAGATAAGAGAATCCAGAGGCTTAAAAAGATTGAGATGTTAGAGTGGATTTATGCTCACACACCCCAGGAATGTCCAGATGACACACATTTTACCAGATCTGTGAGAAATGAATTTGTGAGACTAGCACCATCATCCCTAAAGAGCTCTGTGGTTGCACTTCTCTGTAGGTCAGATATTACTGTGGGAACTGCTGTCACTAGCTGGAATCCTTAAACACAATGGGGATGATCAGACCCTGAGTTGGCAGAAGCCAGGTGGCATCACTTAATCACCAAAGACAAGGTGGGCGTGGCTACTATAATGGACAGCAAACTCAAAGCAGGGAGTCAGAATACTCTGACTCACAGAGAACTATGGCATTGGCTAGTAGACCATGGGGTACTTAGAAGTACAACAAATGGGCAGTCTACTACGTTCTTCTTTGAGCTATATAAGCAGAAGTATTTTAGGTCAAGTGAACAGAAGTCTAACTTGAATTACAAAAATAGTTTGCAGACCCAGAGCCCCCTGAATGAGGGGAAAGCCAGGTCCCTTTGGGGAAGGATCCTGTTACACTGTGAAAAATTTATACTGCTAACCTTCCTCCAAGCCTTCCCCAAAGAGGCCTACAGCCTTTTACCAGGGTGACTGTGTACAGGAAATTATCAGATATTTCAGGGATTGTTAGACTCTGGTTCAGAAGTGACATTAATTCCAGGGAACCTAAAATATCACTCTGGCCCACCAGTCAGAGTGAGGCTTATGGAGGTCAGGTGGTCAATGGAGTTTTAGCTCAGGTCCATCTCTCAGTGGGTCCAATGGGTCCCTGGACCCATTCTGTAGTTATTTCCCCAGTTCCAGAATGCATAATTGGAATAGACATACTGTGGTAGAATTCCCACCTTGGCTCTCTAACTGGTGGATTGAGGGCTATTGTGGTAGGAAAGTCCAAGTGGAAGCCACTAGAACTGTCCCTACCTAGCAAAATAGTAAATCAGAAGCAATACCAAATTCCTAGATGGATTGCAGAGATTAGTGCTACTTTTAAGGACTTGAAGGATGTAGAGGTGGTGATTCCCACCACATCCCCATTCAACTCTCCTATTTGGTCTGTGCAGAAAACAGATGGGTCTTGGAGGATGGCTGGATTATCATAAGCTCAACCAGGTAGTAACTCCAATTGCAGCTGTTGTTCCAGATGTGGTATCATTGCTTGAGCAAATGAACACATCCCCCAGTAACTAGTATGCAGCTATTGATCTGGCAAATACCTTTTTCTCAATAACTATTAGTAAGGACCATCAGAAACAGTTTGCTTTCAGCTGACAAGGCCAGCAACATACTTTCTCTGTCCTACCTCAGGGGTATATCAACTCTCTAGCCCCATATCACAATCTTGTCTGCAGGGACATTGATCATTTCTCCCTCCTGCAAGACATCACACTGGTCCATTATATTGATGATATCATGTTGATTGGAGCTAGTGAGCAAAAAGTATCAACTACTCTAAACTTATTGATAAGGCATTTATACATCAGAGAATGGGAGATAAATCCAACAAAAATACAGGGGCGTTCTAGGTGTCCATTGGTGTGGGGCATGTCAAAACATCCCTTCTAAGGTGAAGGATAAGTTGTTGCAGGCTCTGCAACAGGTCCTGGTGGCTGTACAAGCTGCTCTGCCACTTGGAACATAGGACCCAGCAGATCCAACGGTGCTGGAAGTGTCAGTGGCAAATAAAGATGATGTGTAGAGCCTTTGGCAGGCCTCTGTATGAGAACCACCTGCAGGCCCTTAAGATTATGGAGCAAAGCCTTACTATCTGCTGCAGATTACTCTTCTTCTGAGAAATAGCTTTTGGCCTGCTACTGGGCCTTAGTAGAGACTGAACGCTTAACCATGGTCCACCAAGTTACCATGAGATCTGAGTTGCCTATCATTAGCTGGGTGTTGTCTGATCCACTAAGCCATAAAGTTGGGCATGCACAGCAGCACTCTATCATAAAATGGAAATGGTATATTAGATAGAGATAGGGTAAGAGTAAGTTCTGAAGGCCTAAGTAAGTTACAAGAGGAAGTGGCCCAAATGTCCATGGTCCACATTCCTACCACCTTACCTTCTCTTTCCCAGCCCATAGCTATGGTTTCTTGGGGAATTCCTGACAGCCAGTTGACTGAGGAAGAGAAAACTTGTGCCTTTGACTTACAGTTAGTTCTGCACAATATGCAGGTACAATCTGAAAGTGGAGACCTATAGCACTGCGGCCCCTTTCTAGGATGTTCCTCAAGGACAGTGGTGAATGGAAATCCTCCCAGTGGGTGAACTTCGAGCAGTGCACCTGGTAGTTCATTTTGCTTGGAAGGAGAACTGGTCAACGGTGCATTTGTATATTGACTCATGGGCTGTTGTTAATGGTTTGGCTGCATGGTCACAGATGTGGAAAGAGTATGATTGGAAGATTGGTGACAAACAGGCCTGGGGAAGAGGTATGTAGACAGGCCTTTCTGAGTGGTCAAAAAACATGAAGATATTTGTGTCCCATGTGGATGCATACCAGAAGGTGACGTCAGCAGAGGAATATTTTAATAATCAAGTGGATAAATGACCTGCCTGTGGATACCAGTCAGCCTCTTTCCCCAGCAACTCCTGTCATTGCCCAATGGGCTCATGAACAAAGTGTTCATGGTGGTAGGGATGGAGATTTTGTATGAACTTCCACTCACCAAGGCTGACCTGGCACAGCCACTGCTGAGCGCCCAATCTGCCAGCAGCAGAGGTCCACATTCAGCCCACAGTATGGCACCATTCCCTGAGGTGATCAGCTGGATACATGGTTACATTGGACCACTTCCATCATGTAAGGGGCAGTGATTTGTTCTAACTGGAATGAATACATACTCTAGATATAGGTTTGCCTTTCCTGCATGCAATGCCAAAACAACCATCCATGGACTTATAGAATGCCTTATCCACCATCATGTTATTCCACACAGCATTGCTTTTGATCAGGAAACCCCATTTACAGCAAATAAAGTGTGGGAATGGGCTCATGCTCATGGAATTCCCTGGTCTTACCATGTTCCCCATCATCCAGAAGCAGCTGGCTTGATAGAATGGTAAAATGGCCTTTTGAGAACATAATTATGGTGCCAACTAGGTGGCAATACATTGCAGGGCTGGAGTAATGTTCTCTAGGAGGTTGTGTATGCCCTGAATCAGCATCCTATCTATGGTGCTGCTCCTCCCATAGCCAGGATTTCTGGGTCCAGGAATTAAGGGGTGAAATAGGAGTGGCACCACTCACTATTACCCCTAGTGATCCACTAGGAAAATTTTTGCTTCCTGTCCCTGTGACCCTGAGTTCTGCTGGTCTACACGTTTAAGTTCCAGAAGGGGAAGTGCTCCCACCAGGAGAAACAACAATGCTTCCATTGAACTGGAATCTAAGACTGCTACTTGGGGACTTTGGGCTACTCATGCCCCTGGATCAACAGGCAAAGAAGGGGATTACTTTACTGGCTGGGGTAATTGATGATGACTATGAAGGAGAAATAGGACTGCTACTACACCATTGAGGTGAAGAAGAGTTTTCCTAGAATATAGGAGATCCCCGAGGGTATCTCTTAGTACTACTATGCCGTGTGATTAAAGTCAATGGAAAACTGCAAAAACCCAATCTATGCAGTACCACCAATGGCTCAGAAACTTCAGGAATGAGGGTTTGGGTCACCCCACCAGGCAAAGAACCATGGCCACCTGAGGTGCTGCCTGAGAGTAAGGGAATATAGAATAGGTAGTGGAAGAAGGTAGTGATAAATATGAACTATGACACATGATCTGTTACAGATACAAAAACTTCAATGGTATGAATATTTCTTCCTTGCTTTGTAATTAGTATCTATTGTATTTATACATAAAGCAAGTATCTTTGTTTTTCTATTTTTTCCTTTTATCATATGACATAAGTTGTTCTGTTCATGTTTTTGTATTTAAGTTATAGGATATCAAGTTTAAGAGTGAATATTACCCAAGGACTTGCACCCTATTCTGGAGAGATTTAATATATTTCTTGTTATATACAGGACAGCTGAGTATTGTTAGGTGAAAAAAAATGTATCTGTCATTTTTCTATTTAGAGATTAAGTATGGTTTAAGGTGATGTGTATAGCTTGCCAAGGTGACAAGGGGTGTACTGCGATGGTCAGGCCCATGTGTCAACTTGGCCAGGTAATGGGCCCAGTTGTCTGGTCAAGCAAGCACTGGCTTATCTGTTGCTATGAGGATATTTCATGTACTTAAATCATAAGCATTTTGATTGCATTCATGGCTGATTACATCCACAGTTAGCTAAAGGAGTGTCTTCTTCAATGAATGATCCTTAATCTAATCACCTGAAGGCTTTTAAGGAGAATTCAGAAGGGACAATCTCTCTTTCCACTTCAGCCAGCCAGCTTCTCCTTGGAAATTCATTGAGGACCTTCATTGGAGCTGCCATCTTGCAGCCTGTCCTAAAGATTTTGGACTCTTATGTCCCTACGGTTGCGTAAGACACTTTTATAAATTTCATATTTACACATATAGCCTGTTGGTTCTGTTTCTCTAGAGAACCCTGCCTAACACAGCCAGTAATTAATTTATTGCATCTCACTTCCAAATTCATTGCTTTGGGATTCCTGAGCTGGACCCTGTGGACATTTCTCCTTTACCAGCTGATTTGAGGTCAGGTATTTCCACTAGAAGGTGCAAGAGACACTACAAGACCAGAGAAAAAGGAAGGACATTTTCTGCCTCTTCCAGTGTGCTGCTTCCCATGAGACATCCAGTAGATTGGCTTGTAGGAAGCCTAGTAGCCCTGACCTCAGGAGCCTTCGCAGACCAGCTGCAGTTGCACTCTCCAGCAAGTTTCTTTGCCATGCAGTGGTAGCCTACTCCTGCAGATCAGCTGCAGCTCGTACTTTCTAGAAAATTTTTCCACTATACAAGAAGCTACCTTTTCCTCTGGTAACCATGCCCTCTGCAAAAAGGTCTGAATCACACACAGCCTTGGTGGAGAGGGGAGGTCTCCTCTAAGTTTCTAGGTTCTTTCTTTGTTCTGCATCCCTCAGTAGCTATTTGTTGTCGTTGCAATTTCTGCACCTTCTAGTCTTCTCATACTCCTGAGAAATTAACCATCTTCATATGAGTTAATTCTTTATATTAATTTTTCCTGTTTGAAGCTGGTGTGGTTTCTGTCTCCTGACTGTATCCTGACTGATATGGAAGGATTGAACATGTAAAATTAACAAGATCATCTGGGGAGAAAGTACAGAGGCTAAGGAAAAGTTTCACATGCACCATCTTTAGTAACTCCTAGATTTATTGCAAGGGACAGGAGGCAGGCCTTGAAAAGACACAGAAAAGGACCAGCCAGAGAAGAAGGAAGAAACCCAGGAGAATACAACTTATAGAAGCTAATGGCAAAGTATTGCTTAGAAAAACAACAAGCATAATTATGAGTGACAAATCTTACAATCCTTGAGTGCAAAAATGAGAGAATATATCTATAATCTTAAGTCAGAGAATGTTTTCTTGTACTCAAAAATAAGAAAAGATTGATAGGATGACTACATTAAAATTGAGACATTTATGATGTCAACAAGCACCACAAAAGACTTGAAAAGAGAAATCACAAAATAGGAGAATGTATTTGTAACACAGCTAACTGACAAAGGAAAATTCTCTAGAATATGTAAAGAACTTCTAGAAATCAATGAAAAAAAGACAGATTTTTATGAGAATATTAACAAAGCAGTGAACAGGTACTTCACAAAAGTAAAAACATGACCAAGAATTAACTATATGAAAAAACTCTATCCCACTACTAAAGAAATGTAATTTAAAACAAAGTTGAAATGCGATTTTGTGCTCATTCAATTGTCAAGGATTGTAATAATTGTCAAATGTTAATATTGCTAAATATTGGCAAGGATGTAGAGGTGTGCTGTCCTCTAGGGTAGCTTCTAGCCACAAGTAGCTTTTGAGCACTTTAGAAGTGGCTAGTCCAAATTAAGAAGGCAGTAAGTGTAAAATATATTCCCAATTTCAAAGACAATATAAATAAAAGAATGTAAAATGCTTCGTTAATAATTTTTATATTGATGACATGTTGAAATGACAGTATTTTAGGTATACTGTATTAAATGAGATACATTATTAAAGTTAATTTAACCTGTTTCTTTTCACTTTTTTAATGTTGCTACTAGAATTTAAGATGATATATATGGCTCACATTTGTGGATTATATCATGTCTTTACAGAAGAGTGGAGAGCAACGGGAATGCCTATAAATGGTATGTAAGAGTTTAATTTGATACAGACTCTTTGGAAAATAACTTTCCATTATATAATAAAGTTGAGCATTTACCTACTCTGTGGCCCAGCAGTTCTCCTATAGGCATGTATTTTACAGAAACCATTACATGTGTAAGTCAGAAAACACATACAAAATTGATCATACCAATGACTACTGTTTATAACATAAACTAGAAACAGTATAATTAGCCATGGTGAGAATAAAGGATAAATAATAGAACATTATACAGTAGTGAAAATGAATAGACTA
This sequence comes from Myrmecophaga tridactyla, assembly GCA_004026745.1. Classification (NCBI taxonomy): domain Eukaryota; kingdom Metazoa; phylum Chordata; class Mammalia; order Pilosa; family Myrmecophagidae; genus Myrmecophaga; species Myrmecophaga tridactyla. The sequence goes on from PVIY010020862.1 coordinate 14,537, forward strand.
TAGCTATACACATCAGCAATGGCTAAGCCTTAGAAACCCAATCTTCACTAAAAACAGCAAATTACAGAAAAGCACATAAAACGTAGTACTGTTTATATAGCTATCAAAAACAGTAAGAACTGAATACTATATTATTTAAGAATGAGAAATAGGATAGAATGGGGAACGCATTTCCAGGGAGCTTCAATAAAACTGGACATGTTCTATCTCCTTCGTTGAGTGATGAGTTTATGGGTGAGGTAATTTTATGATTTTACTTTATAATTTATATGATAACTTTACATATATTTTTGTATGTGATAATATGAAAAAAAATAACAGTTTCAATGATGCCTTGGGTCCAAGGGAGAAAAACCCCGGTTTTAAGAACAAAGTCATGATGCTCTTTGTCAGAGCTATTTCCTGAAATGAAAAAAAAAGAAGCTGGATGTAATGAATTCAGAAATTAGTTATCATTGACAATGCGAAGGCGTCGAGCAAGGACGGTAGTTTCAAGAAGCACACTTGGGAAAGTGAGAAGAGACTGGGAGTAGCTGTAAAGTGGCACAAGTATTATTGAGAGCTTGTCTTTAAAACAGAAGTGCAGATAAATACTAAGGAGAGGAGTTCAGCTTTTGGAAACTAGACTGCTTTTGGTGAAACTTCCTCCTAAAAATTGCACAAAATCTATTTAAAAAAAAAAAAAGTCTTTCTGGAGGAATCATGGAATTTCCAAGGCACTGGGCGGGACTGCAGGTTGAAGATCCAAGAAAGAAGAAAGCCCAAAGAGGTGGGCCTAGCATTTGGGGTCACTTATCCTTAAAAGCAATCTCCTAAATCTGAAAGCAGTTTCCAAGAGGCTGAGAAGCCAAGCAAGCTTTGTATACACTGACGGGGATGGAGGGAAGGGACAAAAACTCCATATCCGCCTACCAAAGAGGAAGAGGCTTGGTAAACCCCCAGGCTTTCCATAGGGCAGCAAAGGGCAACATCCTAGAAGTAAGGGAGAAATGGATTTAGACCAGCCATTGAGGGTTTAAATCATCTCAATCTCTGAGAGAATTCAGATGAAACATTATTCCTGGCACCTCTAGCTCCTTGCCTACAAAAAGCAAAGCAAAACCTTTCTGAAGAAACAGATGACCCAAAAACACAAATGATCTCTATACTATCTGCTACTTAGCGCCCAGCTAATAGTAAACTAATCAGGCAAATGAGAAAATAAGATGTATCTAGAAGCAAAAAGAAACAGTAGACAATAGAGACAATCCCAGAGGATCACCAGATAATGGAATTATCACACATGTCTTTTAAAAGGCCTTGATTAATATGTTTAAGAAATTAAAATACAAGATTTGATCATTGCAGTAGAGCAATGAAAGCTATAAAAGAGAACCAAATGGATATTCTACAACTGAAAAATACAATCATCAAAATTAATAACTTAGCAGTTGTAATTATTAGCAGATAGACAGAGCTGATATGATTAGAAAAGAAATAGACCAGAAGAATATATTTAGACTAAAAACAAAAGGACTCAAAAGGACTAAAGATCCAGAAAATGTCAGAGCCATATGGTATAGTGATAGGGTCTAATACCTGGAAAATATGAACTTGGGAATGTAAGGGAAAAAAGAATGTGTCAGGAGCAGTATTAGAAGACAAAATAAAATCTTCCCAAACTAAAAAATCCAATAAGCAGCAGATTCAAAAATCACAGACCCACAAGCAGAAAAGAGCCAAAACACCATATCTAGGCACGTCATAGTTCAATTTCTGACAATGAAAAATAAAATCTTAAAAGCAACTAGAAAAGAAAATATTTTTGCTTAAAAGGGGCAACAGCTTAATAGAAAAAACAATCAAAGCCAAGATAATTTTAACTTTAAAAATACTAAAGGAAAAATGGCTGACTTAGAATTTCATATCCAGCAAAATAATCCTTTGCAAATAAAGTCATTTTTAGACAAATATAAACTGATATAATTTGTTACCAGAAGGCATACACTAAAGAAAATGCTAAAGAACATAGTTCAGGCAGAAGGAAAGTAATCCCAATGGAAACTTGAAAGTGAAGGAAGGAGTAAAAAGAAGAATATGATAATATGTTGGTAAATATAGTCAATGATCTAAGTTTCTATCTCAAAAGCCTAGAAAAAGAACATCAGTCTAAACCAAAAAATATAAGGAAGAAAATAACTAAAATGAGAACATAAATCTGTGTATCATAAAGCAAACAAACAAAAATCAACAAGGCCAAAAAACATTTTAAATTTTTAAAAACTGATAAACCCAAGCTCGACCAGTTGAGAAAAATAAAGGAGAGAGAAAATACAAATTACCAAAACCAGAACTGATAAACGAGACATCATTATAGATCCTACAGGCATTGAAAATAAAATATGAGAATATTATGAACAATATTATGCCCATACATTTGGAAGTTAGAAATGTTAACAGTCCTACACAATGCTCCTTGCTTGGGAGAGGGCTGGTTTGGGTAGGGATGCCAGTCAGGACAGGCTGGGTTAGGTGCTGGCACAAGCAAACACAAATCTCAGCAGCTCATAACAGCTAAGATTTCTGTCTCACCCACCCCATGACCCACTGCAAGCTGGCCAGGATTGGATGTGGTCTTTGTTGTATGTTGTCCTTACTCCGGGAACCAGGATGAAGGAGGTTCCACTCTCTGGAACATTGTGGTTGCTCAGAGATATGGAGCTATGAAACAACCACTGGCTCTTAACCAGTTCCTCCAAGATGTGACACACATCACCTCTGCACACATTCCTTTGACCAAAGCAAGTCACATCATTCTTCATAACCTCAAGCAGGCAAGCAAATAAAATTTTCTGTATGCCTAGAAGGACAGGGGAACAGGATATTAGTGAACAATGATAATATCCCACGTTGAGAAAGTAGGGCATTTAGATTAATGACTTCAAAGATAGAGCATCTCTTGGAAATAAATCAGATGCCAAAGTCCTCAGTGAACAAGGACACTTAAATGAGGCCAAAACAACTAAGGGCTGAGAGGAGGCAAATTCCAGGACTGGTAAGAGCATTAGCCTCCACTTTTCCCTTAGCTGGCTCTGGACAAGAGAATGACCTCAATGGTAGTATAGTCTGATTTCCTCTTTTGGGGTCTGATCATTCTCCTCTGGCATCCTAAACTGTTTATCTCCTTTATGGTTGGTGTCAGGGCCCTCACTGCTCATTGTAGGATAGTTTCTCAGACAATTTCTCCATCTTTGTCTATAACTGCTCAAAGTTCAGATTTTAGATGACTGAGCATTGCTAAGAATACTGGTTCTTTCTTATTTCCTCAGGAAAATGCCTAAGGTCAGTGCTGGTTTATGCTATTTGATCCTCCTGAAATACTAATCCTTTTTCTCTCAAGGAATTTAAACCCTTCCTATCCCTTAAGACTCAGTTTAAATCCTGTTTCTATCCTAATACCTTATTCACTCAAGCTCATATTATTGGAGAGCCATCCTCCCTCTCTCCACCCTCCTGCTGACACATATAATGGGAATTTTTTCTTACTTAGAAAACAACAGGGGGAAAGAAGAAGCTATTTCTGAGTCATGATATGCAAGAGGCTGATATCCATTAATCATTAAAAATTACCATTTATGTGTACCCTTTTTCTCTTTGGGACTCTCTCATGAGTCTTCTGTGCACCATGGCTGAGTGCCAGCCACTGAGCTGTTGGCAGTGGAGCATCCTCTCTGCAAACTCAGTTCTCTGCCCAGACAAGTCCCCAGGTCAAAACCTGAAGGATGGGAGTATAGAGGACATTCTGGTCTCAAATCCAAGGCATGCTCTCTGAATCAACTTTCCTGGTAATAGGTCTAAGAGTTCAGCATTTTTTTTCTCAATAGCTTCTGAAGCCAGAGGCGAAAAGAATGTGAGAAATTGACCCCAATAAATGAGTGCTTTCATCCTTCATTCAACAAATAGTTTTCATATGCCTTCTTTGAGCCTTGCCCTGTTCTAGGCCTTGTAGATACAAAGGTAAAAAAGAAATAATTCCTGCTCTTAAAGAGGTCACAGTTTAGTATATAAAGTGGACATGTAATCAGACAATTAAGTGAGATAAGCCAAATCAGGTTCCAAGGAACACAATGATAACAGGTGCTGGAATGGATGTATTGTTTGTTTGTTTGTTTGTTTCTGTCTGCCATCCTAACATCTACTTACACTTCTTCTGCTGATACTCCAATGTTCCTTGAGAAATTTCTTCACATAGACTCTTGATCCAAATGCCTCACTTGAAACTGACTCTTCTCCCTGAATTCAAGACAATGATCCAGCCCTGGCCGATTTATCACCTTGGTCACAGAAATGGGTTGAAGGATTCGCCCAACACTTAATCAGAACCCATCAGAACTAACCCTGCAACTTTCTCTACAACTACAACGAAGATGCTGCATCTTTGCACATACTTGGAGCTTCAGGCTGTGTCTGGAACTGGTAGGGGCCCCATAAAGAGAGAGTAGCCTGATAATGAAGCCATGGAAAGGAGAGTGGAGAATCTAAGACAGAAGATTCCTGATGATCTGAAAACCTGTTTCAGCCGTGACTGATAAGACTGCTTAGATTGACACCTTCATTCATTTGCTCATTCGTTCATTTCTCTGTGAAATAATTACTGGAAATCTATCACTGCTGGGAATACAACAGTGAATGGATCACACAAAATCCCTACCTTTAAGGAGCTTCTATGGAGTGGAGGAAGAGATATAATAATTGAGAAAACAAGTGAAACGGACAGTATGATAGATGGTGACAGTTTCTATGAAGAAACATGTAACAAGGGAGGGGGCTGGGGAGTGTCATTTTAAGTAAGCTTGTCACTGAAGGCCTCATCAGTAAGGTGACATTGAGTCAAGAAGCAAAGGAGATGAAGGAGAGGGCTGTGGGGAACAGCTCTGCCAGCAAGAGGAGCAGATGCCATGACCAAGGGGTGAGGCTGCGTGGTATGATTTAGGACCAAGAAGGAAGCAGGTGGGCCAGGGGAGGATGGAGGGAGGGCAGGTCAGAGAGGGTGGGGCACGATAAGCATCCATAAGGACTTTGGCTTTCATTCTCAGTGACATGAGGAGCTGCTGGGGGTGGGGTTGAGCTGGGGACTGACATGACCTGATGCACACTTTAGCAGAATCACTGCTGCACTGAGACAAGACTGAAGGTCAGTGAGAGCTTCTGGAAGGAGACTAGTGGAGAAGCCTACTGTAATAATCTAAGCAAGAGATGCCCGTGGCTTGGGCTTAAAACACTTTGTGTTGGGCTTCCATCATTTGCAGCTGGAAGCAGTTTGTCTAATGTACAGTATTCCATCTCATTTCAGACACCATCCAGTGTACTACCAAAAGGAAACACCTATTAACCTGTGACATGATTCTTTCCTGTCAAGAACTCTTTCAGATCTACTACATGTCATGTTAATATGAACACATGTAGACATAAAACCATATCACAAATGCTGCCAATTTCAGAGATGTTCAAATGTAGAAAAGAGTATGCTTCAGAATCAATGAAATGCAACTGTGTGTATACATATATTGAATTTATAGAGAGCTGATTGATGCATGTTTTATATCCAGTTATATCTTCTAAGAGTGTTGAAAGGTATAACTATATCCTACAAAATTCATTTCTATTGAACCATAACTCATTGATTTTTACCTATTTTCTTAATCCCCCATGTCTTAGTTCCCCCCACTGCTAAAACAAATATGACACATTGGGCTGGCTTAAACAACAAGAATGTATTGGCTCATGATTATGAGGCTAGGAGAAGTTCAAAATCGAGGCATCTGTAAGACAATGCTTGCTCCTTGAAGACTGTGGCATTCTGGAGCTGACTGCTGGGGCTGCTTGGAGTTCCTGGCTTTCCCATCACCTGGCAATGTCCTCTCCTTTCTCTTCCAGGTTCTGTTGTCTTGCTTTTCCTTCTGTGTTCAATTTCCTCTGCTTATAAGGACTTCAGCTATTTGGGATTAAGGTTCACCCTAGGACACATCTTAACTAATAACATCTTCAAAGGTCCTACATACAAATGGGCTCACACTCACAGGGCCAGGGGTTGAGACTTGAGTATGCCTTTCAGGGGGACGTGATTCAATCCCTAATACCCCCTGTACAAGATCAATCAAAGTGTACTTTCAAATGTGACATAGATATTATATAGACATTAAAATCTAAGATTTTCATCCTCGAGTCTTGCACTCAACATCCACATGCCTGATACAGACATGGATATCAAGCCCATGAGCCCATATCCCTCCACAATTCTCTCTAGCCTCCACTCTGCACACACTCTCCATATAAGGGCCTACTTTATTAAAAATCAATTTTGAGCTTTCTCAGAATATTTCTGCCTTGCAAAATGGTTTCCGTCTTTTGGCACCAGCCACAGCTGGTACATGTGTGGACACTGAGATGCAACCTGAGTGCAGCCTACCTAAAGAACTGACAGAAAGTTGGAAGCAAACTCCACATCATGGAGATTTTGGCCACTTTGTGAGTCACAAACAATGGAGACACCCCAAGTTCAAAAGACTGTCTCTGCATGTGTGCAACTTTATTTAGGTTTCTGAATGCTTCCAGAGAAAAACTATTTCTGCCTACATGTTTATTTAGACCAAGAATTTGTCTTTATTCAGAGTCTACCTGGCCCAATGATAATATGAAATATCACCTTTTCAAATGCTTCTTTTACTCATGATGATCTCAAATAAGGATGCCCAGAGCTGGTGATGAAGACATTAAATAGATACCTCCAAATGTGGATGTTGTCAGTGCACATTGATGAAAACCCTTTGGAAAGTAACTTAAAGATATGTTTCTACAGCCCTAAAAATTATTCAATCCCTTTGATCTAATAATCTCACTCTTGGAACTTCATCTTAAGGAATTCACTGAAAGAAAGATGATCTATGTATTAAGTTTTCAATTGAGTTATTTATACAGATGAAAAACTGAAAACAGCCTAAATATCTGACAGTAAGAAAATATTTAGTACATTAGGATAGTTCCATTTGAAGAATATTATTTGAAACATTATTTGAAACCATTGAAACAATGGTTAAAAACATTGTAGTGACACAAAAATACTTTAAATATAATGCTAGGAGGAAAAGCAGCCATCATTTTATTTGTGGGAGGTGCACAGTTATATAAAAATGTCTAGATGTGGATACAGACTGTGAAGGAAAAACCAACTTAAAAACAATTTTGATAGGAATATATAATGGTTGTTGATGGTATTTTCACTTCCAGAATTTGCACTATGATGATAACTGTCCTAAAAATGTTTTTCGGAGAAGGTAGTCCCTGGGATTATAATTGTAAACTATCAAGTGCTGTCAGAAAGTCTTGCTGTTATCTTTCTATTGGCATCAGTATGAAGAGACCAGCACCCGAGCACGACTTGGGCAGCTCATCTCATTCCACGGAGTTGGACCTCTCCATGAGAGCTGAATATCCCCCACAGGCCTTCACAGGCAAGTGGGCAACACTGGTGGGGTACCAGGTTCTGGCTGCATGAGGCCCTGGCAATTTTACCAAACTCATCAGCCACCTCTCTGGCAAAATGCAGATTTTGAGACCTCCCAGGCTAAATTGTGATTATGATTCACAAAAACATATGAAAAGCCATCAGTTGGCTTCAATGTACCAACTTTGGTGTACATGGTGACTTAATATTATCTGGATGCAAGCTAGACTTTAGCCAGAAGAATGCAGGTGTCAGACAAATTATGCAATGGCAAATTGTCAGCTATGGTTTAAGGTATTTAAGATCAGATTGTTTTGGTTGGGTCGGTGTTTGCATCCTCAACCACCCCCACCCGATGAAAATGCTTTAGGGGCACATTCATTCCCTGGACAAGGCCTCATTCTTAGCCATGTCATTTCCCTGCTTGAAACCCTTCAGTGACCCCAGATTGCCTATTAGATCAAGCCCAGATGTCTTAACCTGGGCACTTTAAGGCCAGCCCTGATCTGGCATCAGATTTTATTTCTTGTACCTTCCAGTCTCACACTCCAATCTGCAGGGATGATAACCCCTTGCAAATCCCCCAAAGGAGCCATGCTTTATCTTTGTCATCTGCCTTTGCACATGCTGTTCCCGCCTCCAAAGCATCCTTCTCTGCCTCCACCCACCACTCCTTTTCCGGGGTCATTCCCATTATTTCTGCAAGACTCAGGTCCAAGAGAGTCTTTTCCCAGACTTGGGGGTTAGGGTCCATCCCCTAGGAACCCACAGTGTCCTGAGCTTCCCCACATCAGGGCACTCAAACACCCTGTTCCATCACAGCGGGTTACTTGCTGGGGCTTTCCCAATGGACTGGAAGCTCTCTGAGGATTAACACTTTGCCTTAATCTCCATATTCCTGATGCCCAACACAGGGCTGGGCACAGAGCAAATGACCAGTAAATGCTTCTGAAATACAAGAATCTGGTGGTGGCAAATAATCACCGTTGGTGGTGCTTTACTTGCACAGGGAACGTGAGAGAAATATGCTGGCAAAATCATACAAGTTAATGTTTCACTCAGCTGGAAGCCTGCAAAATGAGGAGAACCCTAACCTTGCATTTCAACAAGCCCCGAAACAGGCAGTTAACCTTCGGCCCAATTCACTTTGGGAACAAGGAACAACGGCAGGAAAATCAAAAGGTTGGCTACACCAGACATAACTATTTTCCCAATAAGAGTTTTAAAGTGCAGTTTGTCGGATAAAGGATAAAGGGAGGCAAATTTCCTCTGCAAATAAAACGAAGGATGCTAAGAAAATTCTTTAAGTTTGGCCTTTGACCCAGGCTAGACCACGAACCTCTAAAACCGGGGCAGTGCGTAAGTTTGTGCTTTCTTCTTGGGAGACAGTCCATAGTTTTCACCAAAGGATCTCTTCCCCCCCGCCCCCCTCCACCAAAAAAAAAAAAAAAACCCACAAAAACAGTTAAGAACGTCTAATTTGTTGAGTGGAGCAAGTTTTCGGCCCATGTTATCCCCTGGCCCTGGCCAATGTGCACCCTTTCCCGTAGGGTCTGGAATTTCACTGGACAAAAAGGCTCCAGGTTTAGTGTGAACCTCCAAGTCCTGTCCCAGACCCACCCCGAAGCACTGCCCATAGCAGAGGACACCTTTAAATGGCGATTTCAGAGTCAAGATCTCTTTGACTTTCGTGGAAACTTGAACTTGCCTGGGGGAGAACAACTATATGGTGTCCACATCTTCCTGCCTGCCTCTCCCCTGCCCGCCAGACCAGCCCCTGTCCTGGCCATGCTCCAGAAAAGCCAGGAAGGCCGGGGCCCTCCTCCGGTCCCCAGGCCCCTGCACCAAGGACTGTCACTGGTCATTAACTTGGTGCCATCAGACCACGAAGTCCTTCAAGGCAGGCCTGAGACCCAGCGGCACGCGGTGAATGCACGGTGGCTGCTCTTGGGCTCTGTTCTGAGAGGCGCTGTCCTGGCATTTTGCTAACAGACTCAGTCTTGGTAAATTCTTTCACCGGGATTACCAGTGGTTAAACTTCACCCAACGCTGAAAAGTAAGCACGTTAGTCCTCATATCATAGGCGAGGGAACTAGGGTGTCAGAGAGGTTAAGTAATTTGCCCTCAGACACACAGCGCTGAAAATGAGGCTCAGCTGGTCCTCCTACCCAGCTGTAGCCACCTGAACCGCAAGGACCCCACCCCACCCCACCCCCCAGCCCTGGAGTTTAAGATTGAACAGCCGGCACCCTCCCGCCGCCAGCAGGGCGCCCTCCTTGCAGACATGGAGTTTGGCCAAGAAAAGTTTCCCTAGGCTTGTCCTGGGCGAGTGTGGAGAGCAGCATCGGGCCTGCCCATGCACAGACTAAATGCACTGTGGACACACACACGCGCGCGCACACACGCGCACACACACACCGCAGAGGCTGCCACACGACTCGAGATGGAGAATCCGCGCAATCCGCTGCCCCAGGCGACTCCCTTCGGCTTCGGGCTAGAAAGAGACCCGGGCTTCCCAGGGAACCCGAGCCGAAGCTGCAACCGGACTCGCCTCCGAAGTCAACTCCTTCCTTCTCCACCCCCAAGCCAAGGTTTCAACTCTCCTCTCCGACTCGGCCACCCCGGCCCCGAGCTTGGCACTGTCCCGGCCCTCAAGGGACACCGGACACACAGGAGCTGCCGCGGTAGGACCCCTGCGCCTGGCACCCGGCCGGGCCCGGGCGGCGCTCGGGGACGCAGCTGTCCCCGGGTCCCCGGCGCCTAGCAGTGTGCGGGCACACAGGGACGCTCGGAAAGGACGATGTCAGGAGGGGAAAGCCGGCCGATGCCCGAGAGGGCGGTGCGGGCAGTGGCGGGCGCCCCCTCGCCCTCTTACCTTCCTCATTCTCGTCAAACACTGGGGGCTTGTGGGAGTGATTCCCGCCCATATTCCGCCGCGGCCGCTGCCGCTGCTGCTGTGGCTACATGCCCCGCCGCCGGGCTGCGGGCTGCGGGCTGCGGATGCGCGCCGAGCCGAGGCTGCAGCCCGCGCCGAGCTGGCAGGGAGCTGAGCACCGCGCAGGGGCGGGGGCCGCGCCCGCCGTGCCCCCTCCTCCCGGGCGCCCCCGGGGCTGCGCTGCCGCGCCCCCCTCCGCCCCGTGCTCGCCCGGGAACCCGGGAGCGCCCCGCTGCTCGCCGGCTGCAGGGGCGGGAGGCGGAGGCGGAGCGGGTGGAGAAGGAGGCGGAAAGGGGAGAGGAAACGGGCGGGGGCCGCGCGGAGAGGGCGGCCGGCGGCGAGGGAACTCAGTCTTGGGGGGCAGCCGGGAGGAGGGGGCGTGGGCCACTGCCGCCAGCCCCGGGAGGCATTGCAGAGCGGGGTCACCAGTCCCGGGGAGTCTCTGTGCCGGCGCTGGGCCGTGCGACGTTCCTTCCATGCAGAAAGTGGTTGGTGAGCACCTACTATGTGCCGGGCCCCGGAGAGAAGCGCGGGGCTGCTCGTGGCTCAGTGGTTCCTCGGCCCCGGCCGCGGAGGGAGCCCCAAGACGCCCCGCCGGGCCTGGGAGGGCGGCGGGAGGGGTGTGTCTACCGGTTCCCATTCTCCCACAATTTCCCTGTCCAGGTTGTTTCGTATTGTTTGGTGAGTGAAAGAAGCGTGTAGACCCCTTAACGTCTAATCTGAGCTGTTCATTGTACGGATGGGGACACTGAGGCCCAAGAGGGGCGTGGTCTGCCCTAAATCATTCGCCGCGGAGTGGCGGCGCGTGGGCCACGGGATTCTCCCCGAGCTGTGCGCCATCTGGGTGCGTGGACCCCGGCGGAGGGAGCTGGGGAGCCCGGCTTAGGGAGAACGCTGCAGGGACGAAAGGGTGCCTGAGGACTGGGGTGCGATGGGTGTGCCCCGAGTTTCGTGGGACTGGAATGGGACGCGCGTGGACTCTCAGAGGGCGCTGTACCCGCGCACTGCGTTCCTGCCGGCCGGTCCCACTCGGCTGCGGGAAATCTTTGTCCGCATCCTGCCATCTGCTGGGTGCTTTTCGCCACTGTCTGTACCTTGGTGGAAAGCAGCTGTTCTTTTTCACACTCCCCATTCTGTCTGTCTCTCTCTATGAGGGGAGAGGGGGGTTCTCTCTGTCTGTCGCAGAAAAAAATTTAAAAAAACTCCCAAGGGCAGCGGGAAAGAGCTGAGAAGACAAGCAGCCCCAGCTGGTCCGACCGAGCTAAAGTTTCAGGACTGAAACTCAGCCTCCTGGGTCAAACGAGCTTGATTTGAGCTGATTCTGTCACTCACTGGCTGTGTACCCAGCCTGGGATTTCTCATCCATAAAATGGGGATGTTGATAGCAAACCCCCAGCTATGCTGTGAGGGTTGCATTAGATAATATTTATGAAAGCGGGTAATTTATTTCTTGCCAGGCAGTCAATCATCAGTAAATATCTATTGCCTTGCATTCCATCCACAAGCTTTGATGAGAGGTGGGGCTGTGCCAGGTGATGCCCAGAAGGTAGAATAAAGGAAACCCAGCCAGAGCCTCACGAGGCAGGGGTGATGGTGATGACCAGCATGGGCTCTGGCCGGTTCAGCTCAGCTTTCTTCCTACTTTGCTATTTTCTAGCAGGCTAACTTGGGTAAATTACTTAACCTCTTTTGGCTTGGTTTGTCCATCCATAAAATGGATTAATAATAGTACTTCCCCTTCCTATCATTGATAAGAGGAATAAATGAATTGAGGTAGGTGCTTGGGCACAGTGAGCACAACATAAGGATTAGCTATTATCTTGTTATGAACATGGTTGTAAATTGCATTATTTGTTCAGAGTTCTTCCATTTCTCCTTGCCATCACCATTGCTCCCTGGGGGTGGAAGTGGAAGTTTTATCCCCCACACCATTGATGTGGCACTTGTCATGTGACTTGCTTGGCGAGCGGTGGATGGGAGTGTAGTAGGTAGGATTATGTACCCCAGAAAACACGTTCCTAATCGTAATCCATTCCTGTGAATGTGAACCTGTTGTACATAGGACCATCTGAAGATGTTATTTTTAGTTAAGGTGAGGCCAACCGAATCAGATAGGTCTCAGTCCTGTTACTGAAGACCTTATAGAGAAAGCCTTGTGATGGGGAAGAAGTTGGAAATCAACACAACACTGGGAAGAAAGAATATGCTACCATGTGCATTGCTGTATGACAGAAAAGCCAAGGAGCAAAGATCTCTAGCAACCAGTCTTGGAATGCCATAGTCTTTAGGGAGAAAGCATCGTCTTGCTGATGCCTCAGTTTGGGACTTCTAACCTCAAAACTGTGAGCCTATAAATTCCCATTGTTGAAGCCATCCCTTTATGTAGTACTTATGACTATAGCCAGGAGACTAGGACAAGGAGGAAGTGACAGTGTGCCAGTGGAACCCTTAAGAGGCATCATGTATTTCAGCTGTCTTTGCTCCCGCCATCCACCATGAGAAAGAGCTTGTCCTGGGTAGCCTGTGCTCCTGGAATGAGAGAACTAAGGAACAGACTTGAACCCTACATGTAACTTGAAGCATAGCTGCCCCAGCAATCTACAAACTCATGAGCAAGAAAAATATGTGTCCTGTAAGCCTCTGAGATTGGCAGGGAGGAGTCTTGTTTGTTTTGCAACGTTACCACAGCAGTAGGTGACTGATATATATATATAATTAATGCATGCAAACAAAACCTCTGACTGCAATTTGTGTTCTGATTGAAGGAATCCCAGAAAGCTGGGAAAACAAAGAAGTCACCTGCCCCAGCCCTGGAAATAAAGGAAGGCAGAGGGTCCCCTAGAGATGAGTGATGAGCATTTGTTCCTTCTCTTTTCTCCTTTGTTTTGCAACTTATCCTTTGTTTTGCAAGTATTCTCTGAGTACTTAGAGTGGGCCAGGCCCTAGGCCAGGTGCTGGGGATGGAGGTGACTAGGACAGGGTTTGCTTTGAATTTGAGAAGTTCAGTGTGGGAAATGAACACATCAGCAAAGCAGGCAATACTTTGGTAGGGAAGGTGGTAGGGGGAATAAACACTGAACGCAGAGAGGAGACACCAGAATGCCACTTGGAGTCTAGGAAAGTGTCCCCAAAGAGATAGTGCTGAAGCTGAGCATGGAAGAGTAATCAGCCAGGTGCAAAGATGAGAGAGGAGCTGGTGCCAACTCCCCTGGGCCTAGAGAGAAGGCTGCTTCCGTGAGGCTGGGAGAAGTTCTAAGTTGCAGAAAATACAAATTGGAGTGTGGGGTGGGGGTTGATTATGAAACAACAGCAGCATGCATCTACTGAGTGCTGTCTCCATGCCAGGCTCACTGGGACCTCAAAGCCAGCTCTTCACTGCCCCGTTCCCCATTTACAGATCATGTGCCCTGCCCTGTTACTTTAAGGCTCACCCCTCTTAACCCTCCCAATAGCCCTGGCTGGTTGAAGCACAGAGAAGCTAAGCCTCTCACCCAGGGTCAGGTGCCGGGAAGGGGTGGGCCAATGATTTGAATTCAGAAACAAGGCCCCTAGATCAAACCTGAAAGGACATACACCAAAATGGAACAGTTACTCTTTTTGAAAGTAAGAAATTCAGATGACATCTATTTTCTTTTATAAAACATTTATTTTATTTTACAGATATTATTTTACAATGAGCTTATATTTGTATAATTATTACAAACAACAGCTATTATCATTTTGAAAGAAATCTTGTGAGCACCGAACTACGCCTGATTTTGTGAGTCAGGTTTGATATGACATGGGTGCAAGGGGGTGTCCCCACTTTACACCTGGAAGAGGGAGACTCGGGGTTAGATGACTTGACCTTAAGGCCACGGCTTTTGACTTAATCTCCTGGGGCTGCTGTAACAAAGGGCCACAAACTGGGTGGCTGAAAACAGCAGGAATTCATTCCCTCCTGGCTCTGGAGGGCAGAAGTCCAAAATCAAGGCATCAGTAGGGCCATGCTCCCTCCAAAGGCCCTAGAAGGCCCTAGAAGGTTCTAGAAGGCTGTAGGAGAGAAACTTGCCTGGCATCTTCCAGCTCCTGAAGGCCCTCATGCCCATATCCCTCCAATCTCCATCCCTGGGTCACTTGGCCTCTTCCTCTGTCTCTTAGGACACTTGTTATTAGATTTAGGATCCACCTGGGTAATCCAGGATGTTCTTATCCCGAGATCCTTAGCTTCCTTACATTTGCAAAGACCCTTTTCCCGAATAAAGTCACGTTCGTAGGTTCCGGGGGTCAGGACATGGACATGCCTTTTGTGGGGGTCCCGTTCACCCGCCACAGTTCCTTGGGGCACAGCCATCTGCTCCAGATCACGCGCTTGCCCGACACATGGCTCCCTGTCCTTGTTGTCCCCGCGCCCTCATGGGTAGCCAGGTCTGACCCTCTTCAGTGTCTTGTTTGGTTCCTGGTCCAAAGCAGATGCTCCCGAGGGTTTCCTGATGAAATGAGTGGAGGAAGGTGGTTTCAGATGTGCTGAAATGGAGGGGTTATGGGGGGGGAAGATGAACAGAACCCCATCTCCCTCGTCCATCCACTGGGATTCTAGGACATCTAAACAGGGTGGTCAGGAAAGCCTCGTGGAGCTGACGTCCTGATGTCAGTCTGGAAGGCGTGGAAAGTTAGCCTGCAGTAAGGGTCTTCCAGGCAGAGGCACAACCAGCATAGAGACCACAAGGCAGGGGCATGCCCGGCTTGTCCCAGGAACTGCAAGGGTGCCAAGGAGTGAAAGGGGATGCGAGGTGATGCAGCAGAGAAGCCACAGGCACCCTGGGGGCGACTGCAGTCTTGGAGCCTTATTCTTAGTGACACGGGGACACTTTCAAGGGCTTGGGAGGGAGAAGCTGTGTGATCTGACATCTGTTGTAAAAGGCCCCTCTGGCTGCCCTGTTGGGGAGAAGTGGACACACGGCAAGGGTAGAAGCAGGGACATCATTCTAATCCCAGCAAGAGGTGATGGTGGGGGGGGCGCTCAGCAGGGGTGGGGGTACCAGGGAGAAGTGGTCAGGTCCTGGACATTTTTTTGAAGGGGGACTTACGGGATTTTCCAAAAGGTTGGTTTAAAAAAAAGAAAAAGAAAAGTCAGGATGACTCAAGGATCTTTGGCTTGAACAACTGGAAGGATGAAGTTGACGCCAGCCAAGAGGGGGAAAGCTGTGGGTGGGGCAGGCTTCCTGTGTGTTCGGGGTGGAGATTGGGAGTCCCCATTGAGACAGGTTAAGTTTAAAGAATCTTATGTGGGCAATTGGCAGATTGTGGGCATACGTGTCTGGGGCTTAGGGGAGAAGTTAGGACTGTTGATTTAAGTTTGGGAGCCCAGATCATATGGACAATGTTTAAGGCCCTGAGACTGCAGGACATCATCTTGAAGATGTGAAGATGGAGAGAAGGTGTAAGGACCAAACTCTGGGGTCCCCTAACAGAAAGACGCTGGGGAGACGGAGAAGGAGCTACCAACACAGAGGAGGAAATCAAGAGCTTGCAGTGCACTGGCCGTCCAATGGAGGAGGGTTTGAGGAGCAGAGCATGATGGACCTTAAATGTGCTACTGCAGAGAGTGTGGGGAGCAGCACCTGGTATACAGTGAGTGCTCAATACGTGTTATCACTGGTCATGAGAACAACCAAAAAGAGGATCTGATAAAAGCCTGGTTTGAAGTAATGCCCAAACTGCTCCTGGGAAAAGCCTTCTGCACCATCATTAGTCCCTTAGCAAGCATACACGGGGTTCCTCTTGTGGGTCTGAGGCTGGCCGAGGGGTGCCAAGGAGACAGATAAGTAAATGTAGGCACACCCTCGGCGCTGTGGTAGAAGGCTGCAGAATGTCATGGAAGCAGAGAGGTGGCTTTCCAATTGTTCTCTATGTCGAATCAGCCATAAAATGATCATTTATTGCAAGGAATATGTGAGATATACAGCTATAGATTTATAGCAGATATAAAAAACTGTATGCATTAATTAGGAATAACCATGATAAATATGCTTAAAATCTAAGTACAGGTATATGTTTTCATTCCAAAAAGGATTCAACACTTAACTCTTCCCATTTACAGCCTTATGAAATATCCATATAAAGAAATTTTCCAAGTGTTGTTGTGAAGGAATGAAACAGGGGAAACTCAGTGGAAAATCTGTAATCAAATGCCAACCGTAAAAGAAGATGGATGGGGGGTGCACCGGAGGTTCAGTGGTAGAATGCTCACTTTCCATGTGGAAGACCCGGGTTCAATTCCTGGACCATGCACCCAAAAAAAAAAAACAGAAATCAAAAAAAGAAGATAGGTGGGGAGCTCCACTGTCCGAATGATACCTGGGAGGGGACTTCCCCATTCTTGGGGGGGGGGGGTGGGGCAGGGTCACACATTTACCCTGGCCACCCTCAATCAGGCTGCCTTGCCCCTATTCAAAGCTCATTTCCCACCAGGAAGGTCTCCAGATATGGAAAGGCAAGCTGGGTGAGAAGGCAATACACTATTGCTCCCACCTCTGCTCTCCTTATCAGACAGCCGATGTTGAAAGCCTCTGGAATCCCCACTCATGAGTCTTAATAGCTGAAGGAATTGGTCATATAATCCTGACACCATCGGGATGAATCTCTCTGGAGTAAGCACATCCCCTCCTACCTCCTACACAATGCTGGACGTTACCCATCTTCCTTTAGAGGAAATGGCTAAACTTGATTTTAGCCATATTCTAGAATGAAGCTTCGAAGTCGCCCAGCTCAGGTTTCGCCCTCTTGCTTCACTCACATACAAACGTGGCTTTGTGCAGTCTTCTAACCTGTGCATGTATGCTTCTCTGTGCCAGGCTTGGCTGGCTTTCCTGGGCGGCTGACTGTGGAAGGGTCACGGGTGCTGTGGTCTGAGTTCTCCTGAATCTCACAAGGAGTTGAGTACATGATTTTGGGTTGCTTCCCAAATCCCAGAGGCAGGCGCAGAAATAAGAACTGGGGTTCTTTCTCTGACTTGAACTTCCTTGAGTAAATTTTTGTGGCTGCTATTCCTGTTACTGAGAACAGGATCAAGGATTCATCATATCTGCATTTGGAGCTATAAACGCCGTTGGCTGTGGCATTGAATTTTATGTAACGCAGAGGTGCCATAGAGGCTAACGTGACTCCCCAGGGCAGGGTCTCTTCTGTGCCAAGCCAATATTTTTAGTCTGTTGGGTCAGATTTTGTTATTGTTTAGGTTAAGCCTGTTTTATTTAAAACTTGAATCTGGTTCGCTTGGAGTAAATACAATCTGCTTGCATCCCATTTCAATATGTTCTGTTTGGCAGCATGGTGCATTATAAAGGGGAAAAATATGATAAAGGCTGTTTTGTGGCACACCAAGATAAGGAATGGTTTGCAGAACCAGTCTTACTGTTGCCAATCACCTCATTCAGGTAACAAGCTATTCTAAATGGTTTCAAAGTAATCCTTTTACTATCGTGTCTTTGTGAGCGTATGTGTGTGTGTGTTTGTACTCACTCAAAATAAGGGCCCGTAAATTGCTACTAATGTGGCCTGTCTGTATTTCTTGGCATTATGAAACCTCCCTAGAGGCATTTTCATAGTTTGGAACTTGGTAGCCTAACAGTTCTGAGCTTCTGATTCTTACATTAAAACAATTTACATAGTAGCCCCACAGTGACCTCAAATCAAGTGTGGGAGGAGAATTCTAGCTGGAGAGTGAACCAGGCTGGGTTCGAAGGTAGGCTCCATCTATCCACCATCCATGGGATGAGCTTCTTGTCCTCCTGCCTGGTTTGCAGGGATTCCTAGAGGCTTCCGGGAGTTGTCGCGAACAATGTGAAACTGTTTGAATGTTTGTGCATGCATGTGTGTGTATGTGCACGTATGTATGTTCAAGCATTTATGTGGAGAGAGCCAAAAATGTTCACAGCTCCTGAAAAGGCTCTGTGGATCTGCCCCACCCCACTCTTTAATCACAGGATTAGAAACCAGTGGTGTATTGAATAATCTATCTTGGGCAGAATAGAATGTTTTCTTAGAAGGCAGGAGCCACATGTGACGGAAATAATAATACACGTTCGCTAAGAGACAGGATACTGAGGCGGTAACTGCAGCCAAGGAGGCAAGCCCTCAAAGTTCTACTGCCATATCTCATTATGTGACCTCAGAAAAGTTACTTCCTCTCTTTGGGCTACCTTAAAATGAAAGATTGAAGGAGTCGGGCTGGGGCAGACACTACAACATGCTTTAGTCTCCCTTCACCCCTTCTTTCTTTTAAGAACCAAACACTCAGTTTTAGTTGAACATGTGCCTTTCTGCCTGGGGAGACATTTCCCAGCCTCCTTTGCAGGTCGGAATGGCCAGGTGATTCCTTTCCAGCCGATAGGATGTGAGGATGATGTGTCTACAGGACATGATGGTGCGAGCCAGTGATGACAACACTGTAAGAACTAGCAAATGGAAGGACCCTGGGTGCCTGGATTACCTCTTGGAGCAGAACTCCCTGCTTGGCTTGGACCACCTGCCTAGGTCTGAACTGCTAAGAAAAAAATCTTCGTGCATCATCTTGGGTCACTATATTTTGAATGTGGGAGTTTCTTGTTCGGTAGCTTAGCTTATAACTTAACGGATCCTGATCGGATGAGTACTAGTTGTGGCTCTCCTTCTCCCCACTTACATCTGAAACGTGGTACACACGTAACAGGCCTTCAGTAAACCGAAAGAACAGATGAGCAGCTGATTGGTATCAATGGAATACTATAGGGATGGCTCATGAATCAGAATGGATTTGGATCAGCTCATGTCGAATTATTCTTCCATTTTGTTTCTCAGAAATGTGGGTCACTCGGGAACAGAGTGGTGACTGGCATTGTCTTACCCAAAGGTGGGGCTGGGGGTGGAGGAGGTGGCAGAAGGAACCAAGGAGATGTAGCAACATCCATCTAGATAGACAGACAGACAGATAGATAGATAGATAGATGTAAATAGATTGAGATGGATCAGCTGTCTTTTCTTACTATAATAATATTTATTCTTAATTTAGAGGGTATGGTAATACTCAGTAGAATTTTTGTTCTCAACAACCTTCAAAATGTTTTTCCCCATGGTTTAATAGTACCACTTAAGTATCAACTAAGCAGGAATATTTCAATAGAAATTTATTTCATTTTAATTGCCTTGTAAATTCATGTGTATTTAGCAAATTGATGAGTTTTTTTTTACAATTCTCCTTTGAATAAAGATGAAATTTTATAATATAATAGACTTTTTAAAAGTAATTAATCCTAAATCAAACTTTGGTTTTTTATACCAGTATTTTAATTTAGGAATAAACATGTGTGTGTTTGTGTGTGTATCTGTGAGTATACATATATGTATGTATATGTACCTATGTATACAAATATACATATATATTGCATATATACATGATAAATGGTCAGATAAGGTACAGAAGTATTTATCTTGCCAAGCTATGCCCAATAATCTCTTCACTGTGCTCTCAAATATATAATACACTTTGGCTCATTAATTTGCCAAATTTTACATTGTATAACAATATTAAAATCAAAATCTTATACTTACTTATCTGTAATCTGATACAAATACACAGAGTTGGAGAAAAAAAGAGATATTTCTATCTCTATCTCCCTTTCTCTCATCCCCTTTCAATTATTCATCCATTCACTCAACAAAAGTTTTCCTAATACATGCTAGGCTCCAGGGGGTACAGGAAAAAAATGTCATGTCCCCTTGCTGACTGTCTGGTTTGAAATGATGTATGTACCCTAGAAAAGCTATGTTTTAATTCTAATCCCATTTTGTTAAGGCAGCCATATCTTCTAATCCCTATTCAATACTATATGTTTGAAACTGTAATCAGATCATCTCCCTGGAGATGTGATTTAATCAAGAGTGGTTGTTAAACTGGATTAGGTGACGACATGTCTCCACCCATTGGGGTGGGTCTTGATTAGTTTCTGAAGTCCTATAAAAGAGGAAACATTTTGGAGAATGAGAAAGATTCAGAGAGAGCAGAGAATGCTGCAGCACCACGAAGCAGAGAGTCCACTAGCCAGCACTTTGCAGATGAAGAAGGAAAATGCCTCCTGGGGAACTTCATGAAACAGGAAGCCAGGAGAGAAAGCTAGCAGATGACGACATGCTCGCCATGTGCCCTTCCAGCCAAGAGAGAAACCGTGACTGTGTCTGCCATGTGCCTTCTCATGTGAGAGAGAAACACTGAACTTCATCAGCCTTCTTGAACCAAGGTATCTTTCCCTGGATGCCTTTGATTGGACATTTCTATAGACTTGTTTTAATTGGGACATTTTCTTGGCCTTAGAACTGTAAACTAGTAACTTATTAAATTCCTCTTTTTAAAAGCCACTCCATTTCTGGTATATTGCATTCTGGTAGCTAGAAAACTAGAACACTGACCCTCAAGAAATTCACAAAGGAATGAAGAACAAGGTGCAATGGTCAACAAAAGCAGTGCCTTGGCTGAGTAGAGGCAGAAACAGGCTGGTACGGGCTGACATGCTAATCTTTGAGTCCTCAGAGTCCCCTCGAATTGTTCTCTCACAAAGGACCATCCTTATCTTCAACTTTAACACAGCTAGGAGTGCTCTGTTTGCTCTGGGGAAGTTCATCCTTTAGAGCTCTTCCTTGCTGCCCTCTAAGACATTCCCGTCTAGGTCGGTTTCCTTTGTCTGCAGAGCAGCTGACATTTAGATGCAATGAACCAGGTTCTCTGTAGCAGTATGGGGACAGGAGCCAAGGAAGAGGGTCAGAGCTCCGGCCTCTGAAACAAGAACTGTTTGTGATCTGAGCCCACCACTGGCTGTCAGACCAGTCCTTCATTTATTGTCATTCGCCATGAACAAGTCACTTCCTTTCAGTTTCCTCATTCATAAAATGGGGATAATCTTTCC
The DNA here is from genome assembly GCA_004026745.1 of Myrmecophaga tridactyla. NCBI lineage: Eukaryota > Metazoa > Chordata > Mammalia > Pilosa > Myrmecophagidae > Myrmecophaga > Myrmecophaga tridactyla. The sequence goes on from PVIY010020862.1 coordinate 35,874, forward strand.
TATCTTACAGCATTGTCGCAAGCTTCAAATCAAAGTATCAGCATAGTGCCCAATGCCTGCCAACAGCTCGATAAATATGAATAGTTGCTGATCTGGTAGCATGAGAAATTTTGCTTAGCCCAGTAGTTCTCAATCTTTGAAACATTCTTGGTTATCACAGTTTGGGGAGGATTGCTAATAGAATTGCATAAAAAGAGTCCAGGGATGCTGTTAAGCATCTTGAAATGCACATAGAATCATCCATCCCAAATGGCAATAGTAATGGAGTTGAACAACCCTATGCTAGCTCACAAAAAAATGCCAATTACAGCATGATAAATTCAAAGTCTGCAGCTCTATTGTGCGCAATTTAAAAATGCCACCCTTGTCTTGGCATTTAATATTTAATAATTATAAAGCATTTAATAATTTAATTTAATAATTATAAAACAGTGTTTCTGCTGCTTTTCTGTCGAGTGGAATTTTCTAAACTTTTGCATCAAAATACCAGCAACACAAGTTTAATTTCTTCTATCCGTATATGAATTTTGGCTGGGAGAACCTGGCCCTAATTTCTCTGCAGGAAACATCACCATTTTCTAGTCTGACTAACAATTACAGAATTTATTTTCTGATTTCAGAGACACCTGGACCCAGTTTGCATAATCAGAACCAGATGGGACCTGCTGTGGGGGGTAAGGAGTTATTGACAGTGATGATTAACAGCATAAATTGTTATGATTGTAGCATTTTAAGCTGGTATTCACTGAGCACCTACTATATCTCAGGTACTGTGCCAAGTGTTGGGTATTCAGTAGGGAATAAAACATGGTCCCTGTGCTCATTGCATTTGTCAGCTTTCAGGTGCCTTTAGCATGTATTATTCTTATATTTATAAGAACTACTGAGATAGCAAAGTCATGTTATGTTATGTCATGTTACAAGTGAGAGTTACATGGATGTGTAACAGTCAGGATTCTTTGTTGAAAAGAGTAGACAGAACTCTACATTGTATAAGCACAGGGAATTTATTAAAGGATATTCAATTAACAAGATCCCTAGGATGCTCAGAGAATTGAACAGGGCAGGATGCAGCCAGTTACCAATCTTCCCCCAATTGAAAAAAAAAAAAAGTCATTGGAAAGATGATGGGCAGCCACAATTATGACATGTGCCCAATTCCAGGCCAACCACAAGCTACTGATTCAACTGCTAGGAAAAGAGAAGCACAAGCCATTAGGGGATTAAGTAGGTAGATTGCTGCAGAAACAGCCATCGATTTGTTTATGCCTTTCTGCATCCATGCTCTTGGGTAGTCCTCTCCCCGCTGACCCTGGGCGTGGCCTTTGACTTTCTTTGGCCAATGAGACAATAGCAAATATGACATAAGCAGAAACTTGAAAAGTGCTTGTACATGGAGGCTTGTTCTCTTGCTGTTTCTAATCCTGAGACACTCCCTTCCCCCAAATGAAGAAGCCTGAGCTGGCCTGCTGGAGGATGAGAGACACATGGCCCAGTCACCTCTGTTGCTCAAGCTGACAGCCGGCCAGCCAGCAGACCCCTGAGTATGGCCTTCCTGGATCAGCCAGCTGCCATCTAACCTCAGATCCATCCAAGAGCCCAGCAGAGGTGAGCCAAGCTGGTATAGATCTGAAGAGCTTCCCAGCCAACCCACACAACAATGAGCTACATAAAAACAGCTGTTGTTCTAAGCCATTACAAATTGGGGATGTTTGTGATGCTGCAAAAGCTAACCGATATTCCCTTCCCTCTCCACAGTCTTGCAGTATCTTGCCAGAATTCCTGAAAGAAGAATTATCAGCCATGAGACTTGGGGAATGAGGAAAAGTCAGGGTAAGTGTATCCATCAAAGACAAACATATGAGTTAGTTTATTCAACCATTCATTCATCAGATATTGCAGAAGAAACAGTATTTTTTTTTTTTTTAAGCAGTTGCAGTGCTGGGATCTCAGAATCCAGCCACAAAAGACATAAGAAGCATCCAGGGAAGAAGAGCAGTATACAAGCAAGGAAAGAATCACATGTGATGATGTCAGCACCGGTAAGGCTGGGGTTCTGTAGGGAAAGGGAGGAGGCTGACCTCATCTGGGAACAGCAAAGATCTTATTGGGGAAACAAGAATCCTGACGCCCAGTGAATCTGAGCCTGATGGAGGCCTACAGCAGGCGCAGCAGGCAGCCATGATAGAGGAGGGATTATGATACATTGTAGATGTCTGATGCCCACATATAAGTCATTATGTGAATTTGGTGAAAAAGACATAATTTATTGCCATACACTTTTCTGGTTCATTTCTCAAAAGACTAATTTTGTAGTTGCAGGGTCACAGTCACCACATAATAAGTATCAGTCGAACAGCTAAATAATGAATAAAAGCCAGACGCTCCATGATGTTGAACTGGCATTATGAAGCACTATTATGTAACGAAGTGTGAAATCCAGGCAGCCTGCCTGGAAACAAGTGCCATACGTGTCCTCATCCTGCTTTTATTTCTTCTTTGTTCTGAAATGTTCGAATGATATGATTTTGCAACATGCATAGGCCTTACATCTCCTGTGCAACAGTGAATTTAGCTCAAGTTACAAAGCACCATAGGTCTTTTGGAAGTTTTTTGGAAGCCCACATGAGTTTCAGCGTGTTCCGAATGGCATCAGTAAATGAAGTAGGTCCAGGGACATCCTGTACCACAAAGACCAGCAACTTTGGAATCAGGAAGACCCAGGTTTAATTGCCAGCCCCATCAGTCACCAGCAGCATAAATTTGGCAAATCATGTTACTCCTTCACGCCTTGCAACCCTGGCTGTAAAATGGGATTTTATACTCTTTCCTTGGGGTGGTTGAAAAGAAAGAAAGAAGTGTTGGGATTGACGATTGTTAAGTGCTACAAAACTGCATCCTCTCCTCTCCTTATTCCATGCCGTGAGCAAGCCCCGCTCTCAGATAACATGGCCTTTTCATGGAGGACTAAAAAGGAGCTTTTTGAAAAAAAAAAAAAATAAGAGGGGGTCACACTTAACACGGCTTCGCCTGCCAGCACTGTGGAGAGGCCGAGCCAGTTGAGCTGAACTGCTTTCTGTGCAAGGTTTAAGTTATTCTCGCCCACTTCCTGCCCGGTGTGAGTGTTGGCCACGGGGTTTCCTGAAAGGACGGAGGCCAAGATGCTCAACACGCTGCCCGAGGGAGGAAGCCTTCGCCTCATAGGACCTGGAGCCCCCGAGCCTGGGAGGGCGAAGGGAGGTCTGAAGGGGCAGAGGTCGGACGCCAAATCACTGTCTGTGAATTGGGCAAAAAGGAAAGAATGGACATCATTTATTTGTTCCTTTTGTCCACACCCTTGCCCAGCCACTAGGACCCTGGTCCTGGGCTAGCTCCTGGGGTTCAATCTGAGCGTGCCCCTGACCCTTGGCCCTTCGCAGTGATTGTGAAAGTATGGGGCTGGGAGGGGACTCTGCTTATGGGGCCAGAAGTCAACTAATAAATCATAATGACAAGACACCCAATGCTTACTGTACCCGAGGCACTGATCTGAATGCTTTGCATATGTTCACCCACTAAAGTCTCTCTCTGTCCATTCACAGAGGTACAAGTGTGGCCTCTGATTTACAGATGCAGAAATAAAGAAGGTCACACAGTTAGCAAGTGACAGCATTGGTATGTGAGCCAGAGGCTCTAGCTCCAGAGTTTGGGTTTAAACCTCTACATCGAACTGGGCCTCTAAATACCTAATCTTTAATACAAGGTGGTTTCCACCAAAGAATTTTCTGGCTGCTTCAGAAACTCAGGTCTGCAGAAGAAGCCTGGTCCTTAGTGGGCTCCCCCTCTCCCGGAACTGGTACCGGCTCCCAGTTCTGAGGGAACAGAGGGCTTTACCACATTTAGGATAGTGAAGAGACCCAAAACATTGACCCCAATAAAGTAAGCCCTTATTTTTCAGTAGAAAATGAAGATTCAAGGGTGGGGTGGGAACTTTCCCAGAGTCACACAACATTTTAGCACCTAAGTAAGTTATTTTCTTCCTTCTTGCCTTCTCTCCATCCTTCAGTGAACATTTATGGAGGCCCTCTTCTTAAGTGCTGGTAGAACATAACGATTAGGGACACAGATTTGAGCCCAGCTATCTGGGCTTGCACCTGGGCTCCACTCTTTATTGATTTTGTGATCCTGAGCAAGTTATTTACCTTCTCATCCTTACCTTCTCATCTGTGGAGCAGGCATGGGGTAATTACAGCACATTCCTCGTGGGGTTTTATGAGGCTTACTTTGGCTGATATACACAATGCCCTGAAAGCAGTGCCTGGCATCCAGCAAGCACTGTCAGCACTAGCCCTTAGTTCCCAAACCATGCCTGATGGGAGGTGGCAGCTTGGCAGAAAACTTCCGACAACAGTTTGACAAGTGTGACTCTTACACCTTCTCAGAGCACCCTTCCAGAGGTGCTGAGCCCAGAGGATGCAGAGACAGTTGGTTTAGCCCGGTCATTGGGAGATCCTGAGTCTGATAAACTGACAAATAAGCCATTGCGAGGCAATATGGGGGTTATATTTGTAATTAGGTTGAAAAATTATAATTCCCAATAATGTATCAGTCAATGCATTCATTTTCTACTGCTGTGTAACAAATGACCACAAATTTAGTGGCTCAAGACAACATTTATTCATTCATTCATTCATTCATTCATTCATTAGTTCAGAGTTCTGGAGGTCAGAAGTCTGGTGGGGCCAGCTGGGCTCTCAGCTTTGGATCTCACGAGGCTGAATCCCAGGTGCTGGCTGCCTGGGCTCCCATCTGGAGGCTCTGGGAAGAATGCATTTCCAACACATTTGGTTTTCTCTGTGGCCATTGGTCTGAGGTTCCTGTTTCCTTGCTGAGCTCCTGGAAGCCATCTCCTGTGGTCCCTTCCAGTCTCAAGCCAGTAGCAGCAGGTTGAATCTTTTTCGTGCATAGAATCTCTCTGACCTCTTCTACTGACAGTCTGGAAAAATGCTGTGCTTTGAAAGGGCTCCTAGGATGGGCTCAGGACCGCCTGGACAATCTCTTTTGATTAACTCAAAGTCAACTGATTAGTAAGCTTCACTACATCTGTAAACTCCCTCTTGCCCAACAACTCACATAACCACAGGAGTGTTATCTCCTCATTTTCACAGGGCCAGGGATTATACGAGGGCCATTGGGGAGGAGGTCCTTGTAGAATTCTGCCTACCACAGTCAGGATAAACTGGGTTATGCTTGGTAATAAACAGCCCCTAATCTACATCGTGAGTGAACTGAAAGAGCAACCACCATCTCCAATTTAGGTGGTCTGTGGTAAGGAGAAAGACACAACAGGACAAAAGATTCCCAGGGTCTCAAAGCTTCTGCCTAGGAATCAAGCCCACCACCTCCTCTTAAATTTTATGGCACAAAGTAACTCACATGGCCACATGTAACTTTAAGGGGGTGGGAATGTAGTTCCTGTACTGGTTTAGGAGAGAAGACCAGCCATATTTGATGACTGGAAGGAAGACTGCCACAAGCAATGAGTCACCAAAGAGAAAGTGACAGCTCTGAGCATGGTCTCCATGCCAGGCACTCAGCTGGTTACTGAACGGGTCACTCTTCCATCAGCAAAAGACATAAAGAAAGCTCACCCAAACCAGCTTCAGACAAAAGGAAGGTGTTGTCTCTGTCCCTAGAAATGACCCCAGGGCAGCTTTCAGAGTCCAAGGAGGAGAGGCAGGTCTCAGCCTCCGGGCCTGGAACCAGGGATGGAGTTGCTTCCTCAGCCCACATCCCAACTGTGCTTTAGGCATGCCTTGGCCTTGCCCTCTCCTGGACAGGGGACAGTCCCACTTTGAGAATGAGAGAGTGACTTTCTTTCTGTACCCATCTGTTAGGCCCAAGGAAAGGCTCTGATTGGCCCAGCCTGCTCCTTGCCCAGCCTTAGACATATCATCATCACCATGGGAGAGAAGGTAAGAATTTGGGGGAGACAGAGTTAAGGAGCAAGACCTATCGCCAAAGAAAGAACAGAAAGCAAATGGAAAGCACGGCTCCCACAGTCTCTCCAGCTATCTTATGTTTCTTTCCCCCTCACAACAACTCCATGGAATACGTGTATAAAGCTTGTGCATTCATTTCCTAGGGGTGCCGTAACAAAACATCGTAGATGGCATGACTTTAAACCACTGAAATCTATCCTTGCACAGTTCTAGGGGCCAGAAGTGTGAAATCCATGAGCAGCGCCATGCTCTCTCTGAAGACCCCTCCCTTGTCTCGTCCTGGCTTCCGGTGGTTGGTGGAAATTCTTGGCTCTCCTTGGCTTGCAGCCACCTCACTCCAATCTTGGTCTCCGTCTTCACACAGTGTCTGCCCTGTGTGGCATCTCCTCTCCTCTGATGATGACACCTGTGATGTCATACTGGATCAGGTCCCCCCACACCCATCTAGTATGACCTCACCTTAACTTGATGGCATCTGTAAAGCTCCTATTTCCATGTAAGGTCACACTCAGAGGTTCTTGCAATTAGGATTTCAACAGATCTTCTTGGTGGGACACAATTGACCTATAACACCCCACTTAGCAGAAGATGATGAGGTTTTCCCTACACTTGGTAACAGATGTGAAATTTAACCGAAGTCTGTACTACTCCAAAACCCAGCTTTTTAAAGCCCGGCTCTTTCCGTTAAGCCCAGCTCTTCTTGAAAGACTTTTTCTGAGTCTGTTCTGCATGAACAGTCCCAGGGAAAAATGTCTGGGCAAGCTTATTTGCCATTAACGCTTGTCTCCATGTGTGGCGAGCTCATGGAGGAGTCTCTATTCTGAAATACAGGACTCTCTTCATCATCGCTACCCCAAAGCAAAGCCCAATTGTGGTGTTTGTCTTCATTCCTTCGTTTTGGGCCATGTGGGCCAAGTTTCCCTTTGGGTTTGCCAAGAGCGAAAGTAAGAAGGTCAAAAACACGTCCCATAAACAGTGGGAGATTTATTGCTTTTACCCAAAGGAATAATCATGTCAACAGGAACACTGGATGGAGCATCCTGGTCAGCGGTTCAATGTCCCCCACTCCCCAATACATACCGACTGTCAACCTGAAGCCAGGGTAGCACAGACACCACTGGCTCCTGGTCTCCGACCTCAGAGAGTGGGCAGGAGTGGGCAGGCTCAGAGGTGGCCTCCAAGGCTGGCCCTGACCTCAGCCCTTCAGACGCTCTGTGTGGTCTTGTGTGATATTTTCTGTGGACCAGAAGCTGCCGCTGGGCTTTTGGCCAGACATTGAGTGATAGGGGACATCCAAGATAGGCTGTTGCCATTTCAGACCTGGCTACCATTACAAGTGGAAACAGGGAGTCTCAGGTAAGGACTGTGGTGACTTTTGAAAGGTTGAGATCACAAGGCATAGAACAGAAGGGAATGAAGCCAGGGCAGCTGAGATTTGGCCTTTTTGCTATTTGCCAACAGGATTTTCTCTTTCCAGGC
>PVIY010020863.1:0-43216 GCA_004026745.1 Myrmecophaga tridactyla
AATAGTCAAAAACATCTTGAAAAAAGAAGAACAAAGTTGGGGACTCACACTTTCAAAACTTATTATTACAAAGCTATAGTAATCAAAACTGTAGGTACTGGTAAAGGACAGACATATAAACCAATGGAGTATCAGAAATAAACCTTCATATCTATGGCTAATTTACTGCTGACAAAGGCTGCCAAGTCCAATCAATGGAGAAAGTACCATTCAACAAATGGTGCTAGGAAAACTGGATGTGGATATGCTAAAGAATGAAAGTGGACCCCTATATCACACTAGAGCAAACAAAACCCAAAACCAAATACAAAAATTAACTCAAAATGGATCAACATTTTGTTGTGTTTTCTTGCAACACATTTGTTTGAAGGTTTTGTGAAAATGCACTGTCCTTTCAAAGTATTTTAAGAAGAGGGAGATGGAAAGGAGATGGGGAATGGACAAAAGCTCACTTGTCTGTTCCAATAGTACAGCTTCATGAGGACCATTGTTTCATTCATTTAAATTATGTATTTGAAGCTGAAAATGCTGTCAGAGGAAAGGTGTTTTTTTCTTGTGCATCTCCCACACAAACCTTGATCATGGAACCTTTTAGGTTCCAAACAGCCAAAGTTTTACTGGACAGGAGCATGTAGTCTGTTTACAACTTTCACAGGTGATATCTTCACTTGGTAAGGATTATAAGACTTCCGACAAGTTCTACAAAACTGCTTGGAATAAATCTTATTAATGCCCTCTACACACCATGCATAACCACTTTGCCATTGGATGTTGCAGTCTTCGAAATGATAGTAGCCACATTTCTGTTCTTAGAACTAAAGCTACAAAACTGTTAGAAGAAAACACAGGAAAATATCTTCAGGACCTTGTATTAGGCAATGGAGTCTTAGACTTTATACCAAGGAACAGAAGAAAAAATAGATAAATTGGACTTCACTGAAACTTAAAACTTTTGTGTATCAAAGAACATTATCAATAAAGTAAAATTACAACCTCAAGAATAAGCAGATAGGAGAAATTACTTGCAAATCATATACACCTGATATAGGTTTACTATCCATTATTGATAAAGAACTGCTACAACTCAACCAAAAAAGAAAAAAGACAAACACCCATTAAGAAACAGGTGAAGCACCCAGACATTTTCCAAAGAAGATATACAAGTTGCCAAACAGCTCATGAAAAGGTATGCAACATCTTTAGCATTAGAGAAATGCAAATCAAAACCCCATTCGCCCCTATGAAACGTTTTCCTGCAAAAGATAGGCTAAGCCTACTTAAAATTACGCCAAAGAGTTATCCCCAGAGAACATTTTTTTGTTGCTCAGATGTGGCCTCTCTAAGCCAGCACAGCAAGTGAACTCACTTCCCTCCCCCACCTACGTGAGACATGACTCCCAGGGATGTAAATCTCCTTGGCAACATGGGACAGAAATCCAGGGATGAACCAAGACCTGGCATCAAGAGATGGAGAAAACCTTGATCAAAGAGGGGAAGAGAGAAATGAGAAAAAAATAAACTGTCAGTGGCTGAGAGATTTCAAACAGAGTTGAGAGGTTATCCTGGAGGTTATTCTTATGCATTATATAGATATCCCCTTTTTAGTTTATGGTGTATTCGAGTGACTAGAGGGAAGTACCTGAAACTGCTGACTTGTGTTCCAGTAGCCTTATTTCTTGAAGATATAACTTTTACAATGTGACTGTGTGATTGTGAAAACCTTGTGTCTGATGCTCCTTTTATCTAGGGTATGGACAGATGAGTAAAAAATATGGATTAAAAAATAAACATAATAATAGGGGGTAACGTGGTCAGATTTACATGTCAGCTTGCCCAGGTGGTGGTGCCCAGTTATCTAGCCAGGCAAGCACTGGCCTGTCTGTTGCTATGAGGACATTTCATGGACTTAAATCATAATCACATTGGTGGCATCAGAGCTGATTGCATTTGTAATCAGCTAAGGGGAGTGTCTTCTGCATTGAGTGATGCTTATCTAATCACCGGAAGGCTTTTAAGGAGGATTCAGAAGAGTCACTCTTCCTGCTTCAACCAGCCAGCATTTCCTGAGAGTTCTTTGAGGACCTTCATAGGAACTGCCAGCTTATGGCCTGGTCTACAGACCTTGTACTCTACATCCCCATGTTACTTGAGACACTTTTATAAATTTTATATTTACGGATATCTCCTGCTGCTTCTGTTTTTCTAGAGAACCCTAGCTAAAACAGGGGGAATAAAGATTAAAATAAATTGAGTAGATTGAAATACTAATGGTCAATGGAGAGGGGTAAGGGTATAGTACGCATGAGTTTTTTCTTTTTTCTTTTTTTTCTGGAGTGATGAAAATGTTCAAAAAAATGATCATGGTGATGAAGGCACAACTATGTGATGATATTGTGAGCCACTGATTGTATACCATGTATGGAACATTTGTATGTTAAGAATGTTTGTATGTTAACTTGTATCAGTAAAAATATTAAGAAAAAAAACCACGAGATATAATTTCACCACAACAAGGATGGCTTTAAAAAGAAAGAAAGAAAAAGAAACGGAAAATAAGTGGTGGTGAGGATGTGGAGAAATAAGAATCCTCTTACACTGTTGATGGGAATGTAAAATGGTGCAGCCACTAACAAAAACAATTTGGCAATTCTTAAAGAATTCTTAAAGACCTCAAAAACATAGAATTACCATATGACAGCTATCCCACTTTGAGGTAGAGACCCAGAAGAACTGAAAACAGGGACTCAGTACATGATTGTTCATAGCAGCAGCATCTACAGTACCCATAAGGTGGAAGCATCCCAAGTGTCCATCAACAATAAATGGATAAACAAACTGTGGAATATATATATATATATATAGGAATATTACTCAGATACAAAAAGAAATATGGTTCTGATATATGATGGCTATGGTTCTGGTTCATAATACACGGATGAACCTTGAAGACATCATGTTGAATGAAATGTCAGATACAAAAGGACAGATAGTGTCCACTGACATGAAATAACTATAATATGCAAATACATAGAGACAGAAAATAGAGTACAAGTTTCCAGGGGCAGGGGATGAGCAGGAGAGATTGAGAGTGGATGGATAATGAGTGCACGGTCTCTGTGTGGGGACAGAAAAGTTTTGGTAATGGGCAGTGGGGAGAGTAGCACAACACAGGTAATGTGATTCTTTCCAATGAACTGTACTTTTGGAAGCAACTGAAAGGGAACTTGAATACTGCACACATGTAACCACAATTCAAAAGAGAGAGAGACACTAAAGAGGCAAGGATAAGTAAATACAATGCATGATCCTGCGCTGGAGCTAAGAGTGGAGAAGAAAATGTCCCAGAACAGTATTACTGGGAAAAAACTGGGATATAGACTATGCGCTTTCTATCAATGCTGTATTTCTCAAACTTCGTATTTGTACTAAATGTGGTTACATATGTGAATGTCCTTGTTCTTAGGAAATTTACACAGAGGTATCAAATGGTAAAGCAGAATGATGATGTAACCTACCCTTAAAGTTTTAGAAAATAGATAGCTAATAGACGGTGATAGATAAATAGAGACAGAAGGGTAGAAAGAATGATATAACAGATGATGCAAAATGTTAAAAATTGCTAAATCTGGCCATCTGGGTAGTGACAGATTGGAGTTCTTGGTATTATTTTAATATCATATTTGTAAAATTCCTGTAAGTTTGAAATGCTTTCAAAATAAAAAGTTAAAAGAGGGAAATGAATGATGCAAGCATTTTGGTAGGCAAAGGAATGTTATATTATGGAAGCTCCAAGTGAAGATTCTTAATAAGTCATTGAATATTCATTTTAGAAGCCCAGGAGAGAGATATGAAGCCCAGAGATACAGTTTTGAATACTGTCACTTATAGACGGTGATTGAAATGATATTGCTTGGGTTGGGTGGGAGGTAGGGAGGGAGGTGTACAGTGAAGATAGAAGAGGGATCAACATTTTATTTTTAAATAATTACACATTCACAAGAAGTTGCAAATATTTTGTACCCACCACCCAGCTTCCCCCAATGATGATATCTTATATAAATACAGACATTGTCAAACCCAGGAAATTGAAATTTAAAGGTTTTTAAAAACTGATACTGTAAAATGATAAGAAGAAAACATATTGGAGTAGTTAAAACCTGAAACTTGGACATCAGGAAGGAAAAAAAACTCAATAAATTCAACTACAAATAAAGATTTTAAAAGTCCACATGGAAAATAAGTAAAATAAAAAGACAAATAGCAAACTGAAAATAAATATTCACAACATATACATATATATATATATATATCAAAGGTTAATTTCTATAAAATAGAATATCAATAAGATTTCCTTCAAAGTCAATTTTTATTAAGATCAAAACTCCAATGGAAAAATGGGCAAGTACATAAGGGATAGCTTACAAAAAAGAAATGGGTAATACATGCCATATTGGCCAGGGTTCTCTAGGGAAACAGAACCAACAGGAAAGAGCTGAAATGTGAGATTTTATAAAAGTGTCTCATGCAATTCTGGGGATGCACAAGTCCAAATTCCAGAGGACAAGGTGTAAACTACAGCTCTGATGAAGGTGACTGATGAGCTCTCTGAGAGGCTGGATGGCTGAAGCAGAGAAAGAGGAACTCTCTGAAGAGAGGCTGGCTGGCTGAAGTAGAAAAAGTTTCTTCTGACTTCTCCTTTAAAGCTTCCAGATGATTATGTTAAATGTCACTAACTGCAAAAGTCACTCCCCTTTGCTGACTGCAGATGTAATCAGCCATGGATGCAATCAGTGTGCTGCTGATTTAATAAATAAGCATTGCAGTAATGGTTTGGACAGCGCTTGCTTGACCGAACAACTGGGCACCATCACCTGGCCAAGATGACAAATAAACCCAACCATAACACATAGTTAAAAGACATTCAACTGTAGTTATAATTAAATAAATTTCAGTTAAAAAAAGATTTTTTTAATCCGTAAGTTTGGCAAAGATCACAATTCTTAGGAGTACATAATTTTTGCAAATTCAAGGGAAACAGATGCTTCTGTACACTGGTGTTAGAAGGAAAAATTGATGTAACCTTTTTGAAAGGCAATTTGGCATTATATATCCTAATATGAAATGTCCATGCCCTTTGGTCCAGTATTTCTGAGTATCCACTCCAAGAACAGATAGTTATATCTTATAGTTATATCCAAGAATAGATATGAGCTAAGGCATGTGGAAACACAAGGAACAGTAATTATCACTTGAGAGATCTCTTTTCTCAGGCACATTACCAACTTCTTGAAAGGGAATCTCCTCTACCTGGCAAATCCCCTTAATTTTTCATAGCTAGGTCCAAAGGTTTTCTCCAGTTATGTGTTCAAGCTTTCTACAGTTCCAAAAAAAAATCTGACTTGAGTTTATAACAGATAAATAAGCAGTAGCTAAATAGTTGAAACAATCTCCCCCCAACCTCAATATATGGTAACCACTTTTTGAAGAGTGCTTTGAAAACTACTGCTTTTTTATTTCTTTGCTTTGTATATATGTTATACTATACAATAAAAAAGTTAAAAAAAAATGAGTGAACAAAACAAAACACAATGACACACTGTCCGGAAAAATATGCTATAACTTAAAAGAAGAATGCTATAACATTCAAGAAACAGAGAAATAGAATACTGCTTAGAAATGGTTACTAGAGAAAATAATAAAAGAACAAATGTAAGGAAACCACAGTTAGAGACCTAAAGGGAGTGGCAGTCCCAGGTGAGGTGACCTCAGCAGGTGGGCAGCAGCCTGGGCAGAGTGAGAGAAGTGTGGCCTGACCCAAATTCATCAGGACCTACCAAACAGTGCAGAAAGCAGCCGTGATGGATTCTTGACTGCCATGAGACAGCCCTGGGGACCCCTGCAGGCATAACCCTCTGCAGGGAGGACAGTGTGCGCCAGGCACTGGGCTAGGTAGAGGGAACATCTCATGGAGGTACTACTCTACAACATTCCTACTTATTCAGGAGTGTCTCTAAATTCAACTTTATGAGGCTTTGTTGATTCAAGGAAAACATTCCATAATGAATAGAAGAGAACATTCTCCCACAGAGCTGGTGGAGGTAGAGAGAGAAACTTATCAATTGAAATCTGGTATGTTTAGGATGTTTTTCCAAAAATTATTATGGTAGCAATTTTTTCTACACTACTATTTCACAGGTAAACTTGTTAATTTTCACTATACAGCATGCATCTGCATTTTTTTAAATAAATAATATACTTCTCACAAAGCAGAACCTGCCATCAGTCTTGTTTCAATTGTGCTGGTGATACTCAAAAAACAACTCGTTAGTGTCCTGCTCAATATCATTTACATATCTGATATCAGCTGTAGTTATAAAAATGCTAATCTTTTAAAAGTAGCAACTTCCAATGCATATGTAGAAACAATGTTTTCTGCTTTGGGGTAGGTTCCTTCTAAATTAAGAAGTTTGAAATCACAAATTTCTTTTCAGTTTATAAATAAAAGAATATAAAGACTATTAGACACAAGTTCTAATTTTCTTTTCAAATCACAAAATAATTTTAGTCTAATATGTATCTGTTTTTCAAATCAGTTAACTCATATTTTGTGTTGAATAAGATACAACATAGTTTCCTTTAGTTAAATATGATAACATAAATGTATCAGTTGTTCTCATGGTATTCATTATCCTGAATACCATTATCCATTATCCATTATCTTATAATGGTATTCATTATAAGATATTTTGAACTGCTGTGTTATTGTTTATTATTTCTGGCTATAACTGTAAAAGTATGTGACTAATAGAGGTGACCCATATGTTGGACAGAATACTATACATATTATTACCAAAAACATTTAAGACTAATCCTGTTCCTCAATATTCCCTATAAAATAACTACAGAATATTGCCTATTATTAATATTTTTCTTAAAAGTTAAGTGGAAATATCACAAATGCTATGCAATCAGGAATCACAGTTTTATTTGTATTGATGATGTATTTGTACTTCATTGTAGCTTATAATTATATCAAAAGTATTTCAATCATGAAAAGACAGAAAATCTGACTTCCTCTATTAAAAGTATTTTATCCCAAGTGAAAAATAACATGTGGAAGCAGTCTCCCTTCTCAGATCATAGCCTCCTCATCATTCCCTCAACTACCATTATTCTTAAAATCTGAATCTAACAACCTGTTTTTGATACCATTAACTAACCATTTCATGTGTCAATGTCATCTCTCCTAAGGGATATTAATATTTTGGGGACAGGCATATGCTGAACCCCAACATGGGGCCCATGGAAATTGCACACTATCTATTCAGCAGATGCAGACACCCATTTATCCAAACGTACCTGCTCCACTTGTATTTATCTACATTCTTTTCCAGAGGTGCTCTATTTTCCTTTCCCCCCAACCTATAATTTCTTAGACCATCTCTTTAAGCTGTTCATCCTTCTGCTCTAAACCTGTCTTATAGAGTAAACCACGTAAAAAAGCAAGAGGGAATTAACTTGAAATTATTAGGCTATTAATACAGCTATCACAATATGGACTGCTTTGTGAAAAGAGTGTCACTTTCTGAGAGTAAATGTAAACACATCTTCTAAGATTTCACCAGGCACCAACCAACATCTGTATGCACGTGACAGGTTTTTGTTTGGTGTGTGCCTGAACTGCCTGAGGCTTCTGTCCAGTGGAGGGACAATCCTGCCTAATTACCATACTTCTTTTGTCCTATACCTAAGATTTCACTGCTTCATTCTTTATTAGCTTCTCCCAGAAAACAGAACCATGAAACCAGAACCTGAACTCAACCTACTTAGGGAACTTTTAAGTTGGAACTAAAGGAAGAAACTGCATATACCTTGTAAAACCTGCATTCCAGAAATACTTCAGAAACATCCAGGTGGGCCAGAGCCAGCAAGTTTACTTTCCTGTCACCAAGTCACCACTAACAGGAGAAAGGCACCTCTGCATCACCTAGGAATAATTCCTTATCTGCCAAAAGGAAGCAGCTTTCCCCACAGGGAAGGCAACCCTTCCAACTTCACAGAAGTTTAGTAGGTGCTCACTACTATTCTTCTCCCTGGCACAACATATATATGAGGAAGCAAATGAGCAACCCACTTAGTTTTATTTAATGCCCCCATATGTTCTATTCTCACTACAGAAGCCTCAATGAACCTTTTAAGATGTAAGCCGGATTATGCCAGTCCTCTCCCAAAGCCCTACAATGCTTCCCGATTTCACTCCAAGTAACAATGGCTTATGAGGCCGTCATTAGCTGGCCCTGCATGATCTCTCTGACATCTCGTTCTGCTCTGGGAACCCTGGCCT
This sequence comes from Myrmecophaga tridactyla, assembly GCA_004026745.1. Lineage (NCBI taxonomy): Eukaryota > Metazoa > Chordata > Mammalia > Pilosa > Myrmecophagidae > Myrmecophaga > Myrmecophaga tridactyla. The sequence continues at coordinate 8,345 of PVIY010020863.1, forward strand.
CCTTGCTTTTCTCCAAATAGAGGAGACCACTCCAAAGGCCACTCAATGTCTTTACACTGGCTGGTCCCTCTAAATGGAAGAGTATGCCTCCCAAGACTGCACCATGGGTGTCTCACAAACCTCCTTCAGGTCTCTGTTCAAATATAACCTTATCAATGAGCCCCATCCCTCCCCGACTACACGCTCATCTTATCCCTCCTTCCTGCTTTATTTTTTCCCATGGCATTTATTACCTTCCAACATTCTAAATATTTTTTAAAATTTATTTATTGTCTACCTTCCCCTACTGTAAGTTCCATCAACACGGGAATTTGCCTACCAAGTTACTGCTGTAGTCTCAGTCCCTAACTCCTAATAGGTACCCAATAAATATTCATTGAAAGACAACATTAAATGTCTATCAAGCACAAAGAACATGAGTGGTCACAAGAGTGGCAGCACTGTAGAGATTACCTGATTTTAATACCAAAGCAACAAGGGACCAAAGCAAGCCCGTAAGATCAGGAATCTCCTCTGAAAATAGAGATTAATATTCCTTATTTGTTACAATCACAGAATTACTGTGAAAACCACATTCGATCATGAATATGAAATTCCTTACAAAAAGAGTGACTAAAGTAAGATGTGGTGATTTTGAGAGAGTTTGGACTTACTGGTGCTAGAAGGAAGCTTAAGGCTCTATAGACTCTCACTCATTGGCTTTCTATTCACACATATCACTGTTGGCTGGCTCCATATTTCAGTGATTTTTTTGGCTGCAAGACTCACCATAATTGTGTTATTTCCTCTAATTTGGGCAACGGCACTGGAATGGTGCCACAATACATAAATAGCTTTGGTGTCTGAAAAGGATACAAAATAAACTGAAGCAACAATTTCCTAGCAATAAACCTATCATGGTACTCGGCACTGGGTTAAATACTTTCCATGCATCAGCATCTCATTTAATATAAAACTCACAAAAGATAAATAATATTACTTGCTCTGTTTCATATTCAAAGATGAGAAAAAATAAAGTTTAGCAGGGCAGCGTAACTAGCCTGAGACAATGCAGGCAGCATTTGGACCTGAGCAGTCTCATGTGAAACTCAGACTCTTGACTACTATGACTTCTCCTAAAACTTCAGTGAGCAACCCTTCAGGGCTCAAAGATCATTGGCTTCTCTAAGATATGCCCATATTTGAAGATACCAAGAACATGAGGTCTGGTAGCAAGGGTTTCATTTTTTTTTTGCATGAAATTATTTATACATAAAATAGAATGTATATATAACATCAACAGGATATAAATGAAGAAGAAAATAAAGGCCCATGTAGCTTAATAATATAACATTACTAATTATTTTAGAATCCCCTGTATGCCTTCCCTGATTGTATCCTAATCACTTTCCTATAAAAGTAACTGCAGTAGTTTGAAACTGTATGTACCCCAGAAGACCATTTTCTTGGTGCTAATTCATTCCTGTGGCTGTAAACCTTTTCTAGGTAGGACCTTTTGATTAGGTTACTTCAGTTAAGTCATGGCTCAGGGTGGGTTTTAATCCACTTATTGGAGTCCATTATTCGTGGGATGAACACAGAAAGAGAGAGAAAGCCATGGAAGCAAGCAGCTAAAAAGCAATGAACTCCTGAAAAGAAGGGACAGACTAGCAGATGTGGCTATATGACACAGGAGTCCAGACTGACCGGCAGTCAGGAAGAAAGCATCACCTTGATGATGCCTTAACTGGGACGTTTCTCGAGCCTCAAAATTATAAAGTTGTAAGCTAATAAATTCCCATTGTTAAAAGCCAACACATTTTATGGTACCTGCTTGGATCAGCTTAGCAAACTTAAACAGTAACTATTTACTTATACTAAATAAAGTTATCATTCCTTGTTTTCCTAATGGTTTTTACCAAATAAGTATATATCCCTAAATAATATATGGTGGATTTTTTACATATACATAAACATTATATAAATGGAATAAAATGCTGACTGATGTAAAGCGTCTTGAATTTTCAGGGAAATACGCTCTTAAATTCCTTTATACTCTCCAACTTGACTACGAACAATTGTGAATCCTACTAATTTTATCGCTCATCCTTAAAGTTTTTATATGCAGAACAATCTTTTGGTTAATCACCAGATGAAACATTTCAATCAGCTTTATAGGTTTGTACTTACCTCTTTTTAGATCTTACTCCATTTGATTATAGTTTCCTGGAGGAACAGAAGGTAGAAAAAGTAGAGGAACAGCATAGCTTAATCACAAAGTAACAACGATGTTTACTGCCATGTTTCTGAAAACCTTCTTGATGAAGCTCAATCCACATGGTTTTCAGCACCGACTGCTTTGGAACTCTATTCTAAGATGGAACCACATGTCTACATGTGCTTTCAATTGCTAAGCAACGTACATGCCTATGATGAACTTCTCACTTGCATTTTACTCGACTATTTTGTAATTAAGTATGTATACTATTTGACTTTCTATTTTTCACTTAACATAATTCCAAATACAGCATTTGTTGTTTCTATATGCTATATGTGATTTTTAATTTAAAAACTAATATATTCTAGTTGTAATAAGTGAAACAATTCAGAGTACATAGTTGAAGATAGAAAAACTAATCATCCCCATCAACGCACCTTCCCATGCTCATAGCTTCTTCATATAATTAGATTATCTACCCATGTGTGTATATATATGTCCTTCTACAACTCTCTTCTTGCTCATACATATTTTCCTGCTTTTTATTTCACTGCTTTCTCAATTTTCTCTTCCAAATCATTAATTAATTTTACCTGTATTCATTCTACTATTTTTCTCATTAATTGTATCATCAAATCTGTATTTTCCATGCATGATATTTTACTTGGTATATTTAAGAGTCTCTTTTTCTGGTTTAATATTTCGAACGTCTTTACATTTCTAATTTCTTGGTAGTATTTTAAATTCTTAGTTCTTCCCTTCTAATACCTGTTTCTGATGGTTTTTATAATCCATTTCCTTGTTTTCCTGTTGAAGGAGTTATCCTGCTCAAATGCATGGTTATCTTGGTCTGGGTAGTGAGGAAGAGCTAACATCTATATACTAGGCAATGTCAGCCTTGAACAGCTCAAAGAGAAGTAATGAGTCCTAAGGTGGAGAGCCCAGACATCGAAAAGCCCAGTTATTCATCTTTGTCTAACTAAGCATGCACCACAGGACTTAGTGCTGCTTAACAAATGACCACAAATTTAACAGCTTAAGACAATAACCATGCGTCATCTGACAGTGTCTGTGGGTCAGAAATTCAGGAGCAGCTTAGTTCGGTGGTTGTGACTCAGAGACCCTTGTGAAGTTGCAGCCACGATACCAGCCAAGGCTCGGTCATCTGGAGCCTCGACTGGGGCAGAAAGATCCACCTTGCAGATGGCTCACTCATCTGCCTGACAAGTTAGTTCATGTCCTCACCACATGGACATCTTCCTGGGCATCCTCACAACATGGCAGCTGGCTTCAAGCCAAGCAAGTGGACTAAGAGAACGAGGCAGAGGCCACTGTGTCCTTTATGGCCTAGTCTCAGAAATCACACGCCGTCACTGGTGACACAGGTCAGACCCCTTGGGCGTAGGAGACAACACAAGCACGTGAGCATCAGCAAGCAGGGATCACTGGGCGCCACTGTGCAGCCTGGCTAACACACCCCATAAAACGACTCTTCAAACAGGGCTTGCTTTTCCCCACAACTCGGGAGAAGCAGCACTGGGAAGAGGCACGCCCTAGCTTGTCATTCACTCACTCTGGAATTCTGGAGAGGGAGGGACATGGCTAGTCAATCCCCATCTATTTTCAAACGACGTCTAAAGAGAGAATCACCGCAGAGCAGCACCAGAAGTCTGGGCCTACGCCACTGAGTTACACAGCCAGGGGCAGACAGTGACCATCCAAAGGCAACAGCAGATCTTACACCGTTTTATTTCCCTGATTCATTCTCCTGGCACCTCTGCAGCCACCACTGCTCTATAAAACCACTGGTTGGAAACAGCCTTCCATTTCTCATAGATATTTCCTCTATTCCATTATATAGTTCTTCCAGTATTACTCTTGGAGCAGGGAGCTAGCAGTCTGAGCTAATTCACCACTGGCAGGAATTCGGACTAGGAGACCAGCCCATGTACCTAAAAAGTGCAGCAAGATCACACCAAATTATCAAAATCATTCCTGTCTCTTCTATTCTCCAAGGCTCTCGGTGAGATGCCATCTGGCTCAGGGTTTTGGGGTTTTTTCCCCTACATCTAATTTGTTAATTAATTCTCATTCATCCTGCACATTCGTCAGTCACTAATCAGCCCAGTTTGTGTTAGGTTTTGTCGTTCTGCTGCTAAAAAAGACTACTTAAAACTGGTTCTTCTATATATTGATTTCAGATTATCTTCCCTCTCTTCCCTTATTATACCCACTATCTTCTATTAATTCTTGACCACAAGTTACCCATCCTGGGTCCACTGACATTTCAAATGTCAAAGAAAATATGAAGCCATTGATCCCAGAAAAGAAAATCAGGTCCATTTCTCACTCTGATAATATTTGACAAAACCATGGGTTCCCTGTTTTAAGATATATTCTATGACAAAACAAGTTGTTGCCAGTTTCAATACCATGTTTATACAAAACTAAATAGCTAGGCATTTAGTTTCTAGATTTTTACCTTGGATTTATTCCTCATTCAAACAAATCACAGGAATTTTAAAAACTAACCATCATAAAATGCTGCCTGATCTCCTCAAAATAAAAAGACACTACTCTCCTAATTGTTCTTTTCCAGTCCCTCCCTACAGAATATTATCTTCTTGAGAAAAATACCCTCTTTCATAAGAAAAGCAATACCCAGACATATTTCAGTGCAACTCCTTACAATAATAAATACAGGCAGGTATCATATGCATGTGTTGTGTGTCTGTACGTACTGCTATTTATTTATAATAGTCCTATAAAGTAAATTGGGGCAATTAACAGAAAGGAAGCTGATTTTCCTGAAAGTTCACTTGTTCACTTACATAATTACTAAATAGTAGACACCGAGTCCAAATATAGACCTGAAGACATACCTGTGTCCTTCCCTGCATCACTATGCTGCCTCTACACTACTGCTATGTTCAGTCCTGATAAAAACCCCTCTGTGTTATGAAGGAAATGAATCATTGCTACTTCGCAACATTTACCAATTCCTAGCAAACATTTTACATAACACTCCTTGAATTTAGTCATTTACTACGCAGCTAAATTACTATTTCAACAGCTCTGAAGTTGTTAGTGTTAATGAGAAATCACCATATACATATTAGTGACTCCCACTTCTAAATAATTGATACCCTATGCACATTATAGCCTACAGGATGCTGTTTACTGGAATTTCCTTAAATTTTATCACATAACTTAGCAGTCATAGAGATTTATAGAATTTAAATGAGGTATTTTAAATTACAGGAAAACAAACCATATTTTACAGTATCAGAATCCAACTGATTTACTCCAACTTTCTCTTCTTTGGCTTTCTAAGTTTAGCTCCACTTGAGATGGGCTATTAAGATTCAAAGTAACAACTGGATAGTTCTAGTTTAAAATGATATAATATCGGTGGAGGAAAATAATATAAATGTGCTTCTAAGTTAAGATTAATAGTTCAAATGCAGTTGAATAACAGCACTTAATTCATCTATTTTTCAACTACTTACTGAAATGCACAAGAAATATCAGAACCAGAAAGGAAATTGCAAGAACACTGGAAGCTATTAATATAAGTAAATGATCTGCCAAATAAATAAATATTTTTAACTCAAGAAAGTGTAGGTGAGGCCCAAGGTCAGAACTAAAGAGCACAGTAACTTCCACCCAACCTGCTATTTATCTCTGTTCCAGGGTCAGAGGAGGGAGGATAAGACAGAAAAAAGAAATTGTGAAGAAATAAAAGAAAGTTTCCAAATTTAATGAAACTATAAATCCACAGCTCCGAGAACCCCAAATAACCCCCAAAACAAAACATATGAAGAAAACTACACCAAGGTACATCTTTATCAAACTGTTCAAAACTAACAATAAACATAAAATCTTAAAAACATCCAGTGGAAAAAAAAATGGCACATTAAGCAGAGAGGAACAAAAATAATGGTAATAGCAGATTCTCAGTAGAAACAATGCAAATGAGAAGACAGTGGAGCAACATGTTTATTGAAAGAAAAAAATCTTTCAACTTAGAATTCAAGTCAGCACAGATATCTTTCTTTCAAATATGAAGGTGAAATAAAGAATATTTCAGACTTTCAAACTTTAGAAGAGTTCATCAGAAGCAGATCTGTAGTACAAGAAATATTAAAGGAAGTAATTTGGGCAGAAGAAAAATAGTAGCAGATGCAAATATGGATTTACATAAAAGAACAAAGAGCACTGGAAATGGCAACTATGCAGAAAAATATACCTGATTTTTTATAATTACTTGCATCTCTTTAAAATATAACTGTTTAAACATAAATAATAACAACGAACACAGTGTGGAGATTATAGTATAAATATGCATTAAAATGTAGAGGGAAGAAATAGTATTACATAAAATCGCAAGTCTTTTATACTATATGTAAAGATAACTGTCATTTGAAAGTAGGCTGTGATAAGTTAAATATGTAACTATAAACACTAGGATACTAAAAGTAAGAGTTAATCTAATAAGCCTATAAAAGAAAAGCAAATGGGCTAAATTAATACAAAATAAGGCAGAAAAATTGGAAAAAGAGAATAAAGAATATATGACGCAAATAGAAAAAAGTCAAGATGACAGACATAAACCTAAGCACATCAATAACTACACTAAATATAAATGTAAATGGGGCTGTGGCGGCTCAGAGGCAGAGTTCTCTCCTGCCCTGCTGGAGACCCAGGTTTGATTCCTGGTGCCTGCTCATGATAAAAATGAAAATGTAAATGGCCTTAGCACCCCAATTAAAAACCAGAGATTTTCAGAGTGGATAGAAAGCAAGTCACAACTATACAAGGTCAAAAAATGTATCTTAATAATAAAAACACAGAAAGGTTAAAAATAAAAGGATAGAAAAAGGTACACCATGATAATACCAGTCAAAAGAAAGCTGGATTCTCCACTCATAAAAAAGAACAGATTTGGGGCTTTGAAATCATGACATAGAATAAAAAGGCAAAAAACTGAAAATTACCAGCTGAAAGTGGGCAGAAGCAATTCCTGCTGAACCACAAGCAAATGCTGCAGTGCTTTGGGCTACAGCAGGGGCACAAGTCACAGCAAGAACCGAAAGTGCAAGCCGAAGCCTTCTCTAAGGCTGCTTAGTCCCACATGGTATTTGGTTAAAGAAAGGCAGTCCTCCCTTCCTCCTGCTTTCCTTCTTTCTTCCCAACCTTTATCTATGAAAGAGTAGGCAATGATGTTTTGATGCTAGTCTTTCTAAATTTCAAGGATAGTCTTGTTTGGTTATTTTAACATGTGTATCTTACATATTGTCAACTTTCAAAAAAGCAAAATTGCTAAAATCAGCTGTAACTAAAAGACATTTCTATTTTTGGTTAGTGATCTGCTGTAGGCAGAACTTCATACGTGAATTTTTATTGTGGATTTCTATGACTGCAGGAAAAAAATTAAGTTGGAGCTGCTATATTAACATCAAAGTATATTTTAGAGAAGAGAGTATCACCAGCAATAGAAAAACATTAATTTCATAATTATAAAGGGGTCAATTAATCAAAATAACATAACAATCCCACACATTTATGCACCTAATGACACAGCTTCAAAATGCATGTAGCAAAAATGGATAAAATTGCAAGGATAAACAGACAAATCCACAAAAATAACAGGAGATTTCAATAACCCTCTCTCAAAGTTTTATAGAACAAGTAGACAGGAAAACAACAAGGATATGGAAGAGCTGAAAAGCAGTCAACCAACCTCACCTAATTGCACATTCATAGAACACTCTACTCAACAACTGCAGAATACAAATTCTTTTCAAGTATGCCCAGAACATTTACCATATTCTGGGACATAAAATCCGTCTCAGCAAATATAAAAGGATTCAAGTCATAAGTACACATTTCCATCAAGGATTTTCAAGGTTTATTGGATTAATTCTCCCATAATATTATTTGATAAATATGATAATCTTCTTAGTCACTCAATGAGGTTAACCATAGCCTCTTGTGTAACAGCACCAAAAGAGAACCCAGGACTGGGCTGAGGAACTCAGAGAGGTCAGTAGAGAAGCTACCTCCACCCACTTTTGATCAAAAGAACCTGTTTCATGCACATGCAAGCAGGAAAAAAATACCTCCAGAATCATGGCAAAGTTAAGGAAGTTGTTCAGTCCCCTTTTCCAGCATCTATGATTTGCTCTTTCTTTCCTCTTTTACCCATTGAGCTTGTCCTAGATATCATCTCTATTGCAGCTTGCAGTGAAGAGCCAATGATATTACTTGAAGTGATTGCTAGTCTTTATTATAGATTTTTACATATAATATGATGTATAACTCACAGAACTTCAGACTGAGACAGCAGCAGCATTTTAAATTCAAAATAGCAATTAGCCACAAAATTACATCAACAAAAGACAGGTTAAATGATCCCAAAGAAAGGGAGCATATATAAGATGGAAAAAATGAAATGAGGGGAGGATTTGAAAGAACAAAATAATTACAAAAATCATCTCATCTAGGTCATCTTCCTTAAGATAAACGGGATTGTTCACGTCACACAAAATGACGTCCTTTCTTACATGACTACATCACTGTGCTTCCATTTCTCTCCTTATAATGCCAGCTAATCTGCTACCTTGACCAAGAAAAGACCTTGGCATTCGCTTTTCCAAATCCCGATTTGCTTTGTAAGCACCCCGTCCTGCCCACCTGACGATCTCTGGGAAACTCTAAGGCAGGCTGACCACATGCCAAACGTTCATAGCGTGCTTGGTGGCAGGTTACCAACAAGCCAACAGCTCCAGGAAGCCTGCTAAATGCCAGTCCCCCCAGGGCAGAGTCATGGCTCTATTTAACCTACAGATACACCGTATGGTCTGTGGTGAGAACCTTAAAGATTCCATATCCTCCACTGCACTGGGATGCTTCTGGTCAAAGTCTAGGAGAGAACCACTGTCAGACCCACTGAGGCACAGGGGAGAGAAAACATGTGTGCTGAAGTCACCACAAAGGTGAAGCCTGCAATGCAAACCCATGAGAGTTTTATAGACTCCCTTTCTTCAACCTTCCCTCTTCTTCTCTCTCCCTCACCTACTGTGCTCCAGCCAGAATGACTATTTACCAGTTCTTCATCGGGATAAGCTCCTTCCTAACTCAGGGAATGGGCCCTTCCTAAACCTGTCATTCAGGTCTTGAATGCACCAGCCCATCAGCGATGTTCCCTGACTGGTCTCTAATGTCAGCCCCTCTTATCCAGTTATCTTCTATCACACAGCACCTTTATGAGCCCCTTCACTGAATTTACAACATGCCTTGGTTTATTTATTTCTCTACGACTTACCTGCCTCATCTTTTAGAATGCAAACTCTTTGAAGGAAGAAACCACCTCTGTCTGGGTGACAACTGTAGCCCTAAAATTTAGTATAGTGCATGGCACATAATAGGGTTTAAATTTGTTGAATGAACAACTCATGAATGTATATTAGCCCTTTCAGGACTCAGATTCAGTCTATATATCAAACTGCTAAAGAAGTTGAGGCACAGGTGCCAATATGACCCAAACATGTGCCAGAATCTACACTTTCACGGAGAAAAGATACCTATTGACTCACCACTCACCTTCCATCCTCCCCTTAAAGTTTCCTTCCAAGCAGCAGGCAAATGGGACAGACAAGTCAAATGTATGCATAAAATTGAGTTAATTATTTATACAAATCACAAACAAGGCAGAGGTGAGAGACAAAAGGTCTGCAGTAGCCACAGAATTTCTGAGGAGGAAATTTCTAGTTTAACCCTTTTGACATCTAGAAAATCTTTCCCCTCATAGTTTCTGTTGAGAAAGGCAAACCACAGCGGCCCCTGAGTGTTTCTGTAGGTGCCTACTGGTTATGGCAAGAATGTAAGATGCTGACAGCTCTCCGCAGGCCACTTCTCAGGGTTGTGCTGGCAACAAGCAGCCTTTAAGGATGAGGTAATGCCTCCCTCTAGGACAGTGGGCAGGCTTGCTTCCTATTTGTTATAAAGATGATAGATTTCCCAAGCTCAGTGTTGTCCAGTGGTAATCAGGCCAGCTTCATTGGTAGGCAACCTGTTTGGTCACACAGGGCCCTACATTCAGAAGTGCAATGCATTTGGTTTAATGCTTTTCTTTTGTCATCTTGAAATTCTTAATAATTTTACCTTTGAACTTGTATTCTCTATGTGAAGTCTAATGGGACAATGCTGCACAAATGTGAACAGGGGAGATACATGATGTATTAGTTAGGGCTCTCTAGAGAAACAGAAACAACAGCAAATATCCATAAATATAAAATTTATAAAAGTGTCTCACATAACCGTGGGAACGTAGAGTCCAAAACTGCAGGGCAGGCTGTGAAGCTGGCAGTTCAGATGGACGATCTGAACGAACTCCACAGCAGAGGCTTGCCACCCGAAGCAGGAAGAGCCTGTCTCTTCTGAATCCTCCTTAAAAGGCTTCCAGTGATTAGATAAGCATCACTCACTGCAGAAGACACTCCCCTTGGCTGATTACAAATGGAATCAGCTGTGGATGCAGCTGACATGATTATGACTTAGTTCTACAAAATGTCCTCATATTAACAGACAGGCCAGCACTTGCCCAACCAAACAAAGAGGTACCACCACCACCTGGCCAAGTTGACACATGAACCTGACCATGACACATGAATATGCATGTTTTAGTTCACTAAAGATGCCTAAATACAATATACCAGAAATGGGCTGGCTTTTAACAAATAAATGGGGATTTATTTGTTTATAAGGTTAAGGTTCTGAGGCCTGAAAATGTCTAAATCTAGGCATCATCAAGAGTCTTCCTGAAGACAGGCTGCTGGCAATCCTGGACTCTTTTGTCACACAGTAAAGTACATGGTGGCATCTTTTGGTCTCTCCCTTCTCTTCCAGGTTTCCTCATTTCCAGTTCTGGGTTCAGTGGCTTCCTTTCTGTTCTTGTCTTTCTCTCTCAATTATATTCCCTTATAAGGAACTCCAGGAAGAGAACTTAAGACCCAACTTGAATGAGGTGGGTCACATCTTAAGTTAAGTCCTGTTCACCAAAAAAGTCTACTTACAATGGGCTCACACCCAAAGGAATAATTAGCTTTAAGAACATGATTTCCTAGAGTACACGACAGCTTCAAATCATCACAATGCATGTCCACCATTCCTTGCCACCCTACTCATATATAGCAGTGGACTCACAATGGACGGAAGTTCAGCGAGACTCAGGCCAAGTACAAAGTAAGCATGTTTTATCTATGACTGAGTAAGTAAGAGCTCTGACAGCCCTGAGAGATTACACTGTCCATTTGTACCAGAACTTGCTTGGAATAGAGAAAGAAGGAAATGGCATTCTAAGAAATAAAAATGACCAAGGAAACTGATCATATCCTTTCTTACTTGTGTTACTTTCCTGTATTAGCCAACCACTTACACTGAAAATGATTACAGAATGAAAGGGAACAAGGGCAAACCACCGCTCCTCTTCCTTTCAATCCGTCCTTACTCATTAGCAAGCTGAAGGCAGAAAACACTGATGCAATGCATGCATAGCAAGAAGTAAAATAGAACAGTTTAGTTTCGGCACATTTCCACTATTCTGATATGAAAATACATATGTACAGAACATAAACTGTGCAGTTTCAGTGATTCCACATACAAGTACATTTATAACTTGCCTTGTACAATATAAAGATGAATTATAAAATTCATGGTGATTATTTAAAATTTGATTTTTTTCTTTAATTAGAACAATAAATAACAAGTCAAGAGATGATCAAGAAATGAAAAATCTTGATATTTTAATACCTTTAACAATACTTTCTATTGGCTTTTGAACAAAGACACTGTATTTCATTAAGCACTAGGTCCTGCAGCTTATGTCGCCATCCCTGGCTGCAGTGGAAACCCATTGCCTATTTAGCATTCCTCTTGGACCCTCAATGCCTCCTCAGGGTGACTTGAGAACAAGAAAAAACAATACAAACATGCTGATGCTCATGCTGCTTGCAGAAAACACTCATTTGTCTCGGAACTAAGAGTCTTACATCTTCTACAATTATCCATGTTACAGTAATAAGCTAACTGTGCTGGTTTGAAAGTGTTGTGTACCCTTTAATGTCCTTTAATCTTGATTCAATATTGTAGGGTGGAAAACTTTAATTGGATTGTTTCCATGGAGATGTGACCCACCCAGCTGATGGTGGCACCTTTTAATTGGATGGAGATGTGACCCCACTCATTCAAGGTGAGTCTGGATTAGTTTGCTGGTATCCTTTAAAAGAGGAAATATTTTGGAGGAAGCTGAGATGCTTGGAGAACAGTTGCTTCAGAGCTAACAGAGATGCACGGATTGCCAACAGAGAGATCAGACGCCTAGACACAGATGTTTTAAGATGCAGAGCCCAAAAGACATCTCCACGTGTCTTCCCATGACATGCTAAGCCAGCCAGAACCCAGAGTTGTGTCCCACAGGAGCTAAGTGAAGGCCCACAGGTGCTCAGCAAGGAAACCCTGGCATCAGAAGCTGGAAGCAATAGAACTGGGACCAAGGACCAGCAGACACCAGCCTCATGCCTTCCCATGTGACAGACATCAGCCTTTCTTGAGTCAAGGTATTTTTCTCTGGATGCCATGGTTTGGACATTTTTATGGCCTTAGAACTGTAAACTTGTAACTTAATAAATTCCCTTATTAAAAGCAGTTCCATTTCTGGTATATTACATTCCAGCAGCATTAGCAAACCAAAACAGATTTGACACACAAACAAAGTCAGCAGGAGATATAACATCTATTGCCACAGAAGTTCCAAGCAGGCAAAGCCAGTTTACCCATTTTTAACAAAATACAAGTTCTTCCCCTTATAACCTCACCCTTTGTTCCACAAATCCTTCCAAATTCTTTCCCAGATTCTCCCAAAAGCTGATGATCTCTGAACCATGTCTCCCTGTACCTCCTTATTTTTAATCCACAGTTTTCTCTGGTATAATTTATTTTCATGAGGTTGGGGGCAGGGGAATGTCCCATTGCTAAGGCTAACCAGAATGGTTATGTGCAACTTATTTCTGGTGATCTCCTCCTCTACCCCATCTGGTCAAACCAGTTGTGTGGTCTCACTGTGGCACTCTTGAGGTAATTAAAATGTTAAGATTCTGAAATCTTGTCCTTCTTAATTTGTCCTATTCTATAAGGTCTCATTATCTTGAATATTTCCCCCAAATTCACTTATCTCTACCATTCACTCCTGATAACTCTTCCCTCCTCCAGTATAATAGATTTGACTTCTTAATTGTGTAGCCCAGTAAAATGTGTGCTTGTGACAGAACATTATTACCTATTTAAATATCTTGAAGAGGTGTTATTCACATCAACCTTTCCCAATGTACCACAACCTAACTTCTCTTACACTGCTGATTCTAGTCATAAAGATCCCAGCAAAGAAAAAAACTGCCTTAAAATACTCTCAAACATATCATGATCCCAATTTTGCTTCAACTCTATTTGGGTTCATGCTATTAATCTATATGGTTTGCACAAACATAGAAAAATTGGGAACATATGCACAAATTAATTGTATCTGTGCCTCAGATGTGCAGGCTGAAGAATTGGAGAGAAGACTTACATGTTTCTAATGTTTGAATTTTACAACTGGAATATGCTACTTTTGTATTAAAACAAATGTTAAGTTTTGAAAAATTATTTGCAAAACACTCACAAATAATAACAAAGGTCCATTTCTTTCTTGTCACTTCCTTACTCAAAAATTCTGTAACTGCTGTCTGCTATGCATCATATGAGATACAAAACCCTGACTTGACACTCAGGGCCTTTCATAAGCACTGCCCTTCATCCCCAGCCCCAACCAGGCTGGCAACCATTCTTATCACCCACTCCTTCTCATCTGCCACTCTTGATGGGGATAATCCATTAAATCTCTCCTCCCAATAACAAACAGATCCTACTTGCTTTTGCTCTCAGAAGAATTTGTGTACTGAGCGTTTCTTTTCCTTGCCTCTATGCCATCTAAGTCTATCCATTCAGCTCAAACCCATCGTCATCCCAGACTCTTCACTGAATGTCTAGTAACTTAAACGATTCTTAAAAATAGGACTATGTCATTAACTTTTTAATTTACATCTCTGACTCTTGTGTGAATATTATTCTTGAAACCATGCATAGGAATTTTAGACTAGTGAAATTAGAGATCATGCCTTATCATTTTATTGTAATCCACAGAGCATCTTAAGGGCAATTGACAGAAGCAATCAAGAGTGTCAGGTTTGTCCTCTCTAGATGACATAAGGAAGGAGAGCCAAAAACATAGGACTCTATAAAAGGAGAATCTCTTAAAGAAGAAAGGTATATATTACACTTCTAGTTATCCTAGAAACAGAACTCCTTGCCTTATAAAAATGGCATTATAATGGGTAAATACACTTAAATAAAATAAAACTTGACTAGGAGCTGTGTTACATTCAGCCTATTTAACTCCACCTTGGAAGAAATTTTGGGTATGACTGGAAGAAGTTGTACAAAAAAAAGAAAGAAAGAAAAACTGGAATTATACATTAAAGGATTAACTTGATCCTGGGCCACTAAGAGCTACTAATGACCTCATGCTTCTTTTGTTGCATCTGTTCAAGTTAATGCAGGTAATGAACAACAAATTCTATATCCACATTGCCTCACTTGTTATAAAACTTGTAAATATCACTATAGGAAAGGACGATGAGCTAGAGAAAGTCAGAAGCTCACTCCCAATACATGCAGGAACAGACCAAATCATGAAGCTACCAAGATTTTTTGCTTCACCTATACAGTGTCACCCAGGAGGTTTGCGCCTGCCTAGAGAGGGGAGTAGAATAGGGAGTCAATACCCATGCACATGGGCTGATTCAGTTGAAACCTTAGGAACTTGTTAATTTTCCTTTAGTCTCAAGTCACCTGTGTTTATTCATGCTTCCTCATTCCTGCCTTTAATTCTTCTTCCCATTTCCTATTCCTCTACCCATCACTGAAACAGAAACACTAGGAAATCTACTATAAGTACAGATTCTCACAGAAGGCAAAGCAAAGGAAACATCTTCTACATCTTTCATTATGATTGTGGGACAGAACTATTTTTCGTAGGTAATTTAATGGGTAGTCAACATGTCATCCAGTGTCCCTGTACATGGTAAACTGAAGCTATCATTGATATCTTCAATGACTACAGACTTTTATATTCAACTTTTGATTGCTAAAAATTCTAAGTATCATTTTCCTGCCAGAAAAAAAAAGACAAACAATATTTTAAGAATGAATATGCTCTATGTTTCACCTAACCTAGAAACTAGTATTTTTATATCAGAGCAACTACATCATCACCCCTCTGATCACAAAGCATGTACAACTGGTTCCTGAAGATATTCCACAGGCAATCTGAAAGTAAGTTTCTCTTCCACTTGAAAAATCTTGAGGGTAGAGCTATGAGTTTTCAGTGATTTAATTAAGATTTGCTTTTTACCTACCACATACAAGTAAACTGGTCAATCATTTCAAGGGACATTAAAAAATCATTACAGTGATATGGGTGACAAACTGCCTGCTTTGCCCAGGCCTTTCCAGGTCTTAGCAATGAAAGTTCAGGGCCCTGGGAACTTCTGCTGTTCTAGGCAGTAGTTGGTCACAGAGGCACCTAATTGGTTAGATTTGTGACTAAGGTAACTAAAACTCTGGCCAAAGCTGAAAAGTCATTTACACTCCAGGCTTTCGTGTCAGGTCCAAAAAAAGAATGTAATTGCATGAACTGGAAAATCACATTACAAATGAAGTACAGAGTCAGGTACTGAACCAGACCTCAGCACCAATGTAAAGGGTTGAATCTTGAATGTCATCTCAGACAAATATTTCTAAATTCCAAATTCTGTGCACTTAATGCCAGTAAGTTTGACCCTTATTGTGCTCTTTTAACTTTAAACTTAATTTTCCTTGATAGTTAATACTTTAATCCAATTTAAAATATAAAAACTGAAGACTGATAGATTGTAATACTATGACTATGAATACAACTATTCACTGGATTCTTTCCTCAGTGGATCTCCTGGCACTATTTAAAGGAAAGTTATCTACTGCAAAAGGTTAATCAACTCAAACTGAGCAAAAGGTCTGATTTTAATTGAAAGTCCAAATGTCAAAATCTGAGACAAGCTTTAAATTGAGCAAAACAAATTTAACATGTGGGATACTAAAAAAAAAAAATCTCTTGTGTAAATCTGCAGCCCCCAAATGCTTGCTAGGATAACAGTATATATTTTGCAAGAATGACAGCAGACATTTGCTAAAACGACAGTAGCATTTTGATGATAATTTCAAAACATGTACTAGTTTTATTATCTTGTAATGTCTTTGAGTTTGGTATCAGGGTAATCCTGGCCTCTTAAAATGACTTGGGAAATATTCCCTCCTCTCCTATTTTCTATGGAAATATTTGTGGAGAATGGTGTTATTTCTGTCTTGAATGTTTGGTAGAATTCATCAGTGAAATCATATGAAACTGGAGTTTTCATTGTTAGAAGGTTTTTAACTATGAATTCATGTTCTTTAGTGGATAACCTTTTGGAGTTACCTATTTCTTCTTGAAGGAGTTTCTGTATACTGTCTTTCAAGGAATTTGTTCATTTCATCTAAGTTGTCAAGTTTATAGTCATAAAGTTACTCATGTTCCCTTAGTATCCTTTGAATAATCTGAAAGATCTATAGTGGTATACTTCCTTTTGTTCCTGATATAGGTAATAAGTATCATCTCTATTTTTTTATCTTTTTATTATCAAAAAAATAGAGATGCCTTGATCAGCCTATTTACTGATCTTTCCAAAGAAAAATCAATTTTCACTGATTATCACTATTACTTTTCTGTTTCCCAGTTTCTTCTTAAACTTCCCTACTCCTTGACTTGGGTTTCATTTGCTCTCCCTCCCAGCCTTAAGATAGAAGCTTAAATCTATCTTAATCCATTAATCCATTCTCTTTTCCAATATGAATATTTAACACTATAGGTATTTCTCTAAGAACTGCTTTAGTTGCATCCCACAAACTTTTATATGTTTTATTTATGCTTTTAATTAAGTTAAAAATATTTTAAATATCCCATATGACTTCCTTTCTAACCTATGGAATGCTTAGAACCATGTTTAATTTTTATTGGGGGTTTTTAAGCTATCTTTCTATATTGATTGCCAGCTTAATTCCTTTGTGGTCAGAGAATATATTCAGTATGAATTTAATTATTTTACATTTGATGAGGTTTGATATGTGATCTCATACCAAGATATACTACTAGATATAAGAGAAATATTACCTTACAAGGGATAATTCAGCAGAAGGACATAACAGTCCTTAACGTGTACGTACCTAAGAATAGAGCCTCAGAACACACAAAATCAAAGCTGACAGACCTGAACAAAGGAATGGAGAAATCTACCGCCACAGTCGGGAACTTCAGCAGTCCTCTCTAACAGTCAAAACGATGCACATCAGTAAGGATATAGGAGGCCTGAAAAACTTGAGAAACCAAATTAACCTAGTGGCACAATACCTACTCCCTTTAAGTGCACAAAACAGAACATACACTGAGCCACAAAACAAACCTCAACAAATTTAAAAGGATTGAAATCATCAAAGTATGTTTTCTGGCCACAAAGGAATTATACTAGAAATCAATGACAGAAATACATCTGGAAATTCCAATACATGGAAATTAAATAATATACTTCTAAATAACGCAGTGGTCAAATAATAAGCCATATGGAAAATTAGAAAACATTTTCAATTAAATGAAATAAAACACAATATAACAAAATTTGTGGGATGGAGACAAAACAATACTTAGAGGAAAATATATAGTATTAGAGACATATTTAAAAAGAGCAGGTCTCGGATAATCTAAAACTTTACCCCAAAAACTAGAAAAAGAAAAGCAAAAGAAACCCAAAGAGAGGGTACAAGGGTGGTTCAGTAGTAGAATTCTCACCTGCCATGTGGGAGACCAGGGCTCAATTCCCAGCCTATGTACATCTCCTCCAAAAAAAACAAACAAAGAAAAATCCAACAAATGGTGTTGCAATAATGGGAAACTCACATAGAAAAATAATGAAATGTGACCCCACCATACAGCATACAAAAAAAAGGAAAGAAACCTAAAGCAAACGGAAAGAAAAGAAATAACAGAAAGCAGAAAACAAAAAAACAATGGACAAATGTAAAGAAACAAAGAGCTGATTGTTTGAAAAGATCAATAAAATTGTTAACTCTCTAGCCAGACTAATAAAGAAAAAATAGAGAAGACGCAAATTATCAATGTCACAAAATGAATTAACTACAGTTACATTCATTAAAATGGATAAAGTTTCAAAATATACTGTTGAATGAAAAAACAAATCATTTATATAAAAACCAAAAAATTAAAACTTAGGTACCATATTGTTTACGCCAGATACAAATATGGTAAAGCTACACAAAACAGCACTGGAAAGACAACCACAAAAACAGAAATTTGGTATAGGAAGGATACAATTAAGGTTGGTAACACATGGACATTCAAAGGTACTGGTAATGCTTTGTTTCACAAACTGAAATAATGGGGCATGAATACTTTTTATTTGTTATAGTCAAACATAGGGAAAAAATAAATCTCTTTGTCAATTATTTAAATAATAAAACTGAATTTTTTTAATTCTGAGATTCCTTTACAGAGCTAGCAATTTTTAGGAAAACTGGGAAATATACCCACAATTCAGCATGGAAAAGGCTAACAGCATGTTCTTTCCTTTTCTAGCCATACCATGAATACATGCTACAAATATTCTAATAAAACAGCACAGAACTTATAAGATGCTTTCCCTTTTTTTGCAGAGAAAGCTACCATATATTAAGTAAACAATGTACACTGAAAAAAATTGTGAACAGTGAAACCTTTCAGCTGTATGATAATTTCAGTGCTGGTGATATTCCTTACTCAGCATCTGCTCTTAAATTTTCACCCACTCCAACCCACCTACTCCAAAATTAAAAAGTAGCCAAAGATAAAATAATTCAATTTTTTGAATGGTGGAGATTGAACATTCATTTTTATATTAGCTATAAAACTCCATGTATCAAAAAATAAAAGTTAAAATGTTCAATATGGTTTGCTTTTTATAGCTATGTGTTTTTTTTTTCAAGGAAACCTGAGGCATGACCTCAGTATGTTAGTTTCCCCACAACTTTAAAAGTATCCTTCTAAACAAGCTGATCACTAAATTTGACAAAGGACAGATTTTAGGTAAATTATTTTATCAAGACATTTCCTTCAGCAAAGAACACAAACTTTCTGCAGATTTGTCTTTAACCTTTTGAGAATAGTGACACAGAGCAACTAGAAAAGGTTCGAATCAAAAGGCAAAACTGGTAAGACACAGAAAGTTGTTCATCTAAAAATTAGTATTGAAGCATCAACATGATAAAAAGGAAATGACAATGGTAAATGCAATTCAAATCAGGGCCAATTTTTAGGGCCAAACTTTTTTCATAAGCTATACTAAAATTAGCACAGCCACTGGCACGTACTAACTATCCAACAGCATGATCTGTGTGAAACACTGCAGTACACGAAAACACCTCTCTGTAAATGGGGACATGCACAGGTATTTACATAACACTAGACACAGCATCCTCCAAACCACAATGTTACTAATTCTATTTCATCAGGGATATGAAATCGTCCCACTCACAAACATAGGCAATGTAGTAGCTCAAAGAATATTCTAACATTTCAACTACTATAGCAGGTTAAAAAACAGTTTCTGACCAATGCCTGTCTTTGGGAATTTTACAGGCAAGTAGAAGATGGAAGAGGTTTACCAGTGATTGATGTATACTTCACCTTGACTCTTCCAACGAAATACTTCTACTTCTGTTGTAAATCTTCATTACCACATTTAATTGAGCAGACCATAGTCTCATCAAAATGTAAATCCATTTACTTTAATATGAAGCTTAGAAATATCTGATTAATAGACCCAATAGGCTTCACATCTATTACATCTTTTATTTTTATATAATTTATGTCAGGGAAAATATCTTAAAATTAAATCCCACAAAATTAATTTGCTTTTAAAAGTAAACTCCCTTTTCTGCATGCTTCCCAGCACCTCTACCAAGCACACCTCAGCGAGTCTGGTCCCCACTGTCTCCATTCACCAGCTTTGTGATCATTTATGGAGATCATCTCCAACAGACACAGGATCTTGGGGATTACTATTCGGCTGTGCCTGGCTGGGCCAGGGAGATGGTCGCTAGGACAGAGGCAACACTGTGTCTCACTCATTACTGGGGATGGCTGAAAGTCCAGAAGGAAAAACAGCACATGCTGCAATAACCACCAGTGTTAATATAGTTACGAAGCATCATTTAAAATAAACTAGCTAAAAACAGAATCTTACAAAAAGTACATCAAAAACTACACAACATCAATCAAAGGCAAGTATGAATAACAGAATCTAAAAAGAATTAAACCTCGTATGTTGATGCTGTAGAACAAATCAAGCACATTCTTACTAATTTCAAAAACTTTCAGAAAGGTTTATGGTCTGCTTTTACCACACATTAAGTTGGCTTTATAGTTGGCTCTTTATCTCCATATGAAACATGAAGATTTGTAGTGGCAAAGTTGATAATATTTTGAAATCATTTATGAAGTAAATCTAAAAACCAGCTCTTGCCCATGCAACCTAAAATACTCTGGAAAAAATGAAAAGACTGTTCAAATCGTAACCCTACATAACCCTTCCTCAGTAATGTCTCAGTCTTAAACATGAAGTTTCCATATTCCCCAATACGATCAGAAGGGACTCCATCACAGATAATGCCCTGGATAAAAGTCTGCAGATCAGTCACTGTGAAAGCAGCAAGACCTCTCCCTCCCATCCCAGGGAAAACACAGGCCGCAGGGAGAGCAACTCTTCACATACTTTTGTAGCTGCCAAAAATTATGAGATAAGATGTGATACATGACTTTGCTTTGAAAGATAATTTTAATTATATGTATATATTATTTTTCATCATTCATCTTCCTAAAATAAACACTAAATAAGAAAAGTACACTAAGCTCTATCATGACCATTCCAGGGAGAAAAAAAAAAGAATTAGTGTGTGCTCTGCAGAGCCAAGGCACCAATTCCTACAGATTCTGGGCAAACATGGTGCACACTGACTAAATCTGGCCTTTGGGGGCCAGGATTAAAGAAAACACAATTAGTGCTGAAATAAGCAGGTGTTTTCCTTTGTTTGCTTGTTTTCATTATTTGAGTGAGAAGGGCCAGATAACTTCATATAAGAAAAGTACACAAAAGAAATTACAAACTCTTCATCTAATTGCTTTGTCTCAATGACAAAGTGGCAGCTATTCTTTCTGAAAATAAATTCACCTTCATGCCCATGGAGTACATGAATGAAAAAAAAAAGTCTTTGTTGGTCTGAGATAAAATTAAAATACATTTGTGATATTAAATCCTATTCTGCCAATTCTTTAAATATTAAATGAACATTAATACAGAACTTACTCTTAGCCTACCTTTTATTACAGATATGTAATTTTCTCATCTCTCCTATCAGAAAAACTCCTTGAGATCAGGAATGACATTATTCATTTGCAACCCAAACACAGATCTTGCATAAATATTTATGAAAAAATTTGCATCCAGCAAGTATTCCAAAATATCTGTAGAATGAATCAATTCTGAGTCCTTGAGAGAAATACTATGAGAACAATATCTTTTTTAGTATCGTGGTATTTGAGACAAATGTACTCTAGCGACACAAAGTTCACTTGTTGGTAGTAATTTAGTGCAAGGAAATAAGGTGGACACTTCAAGTAAAATTCTCATGTTTCCAAAACAGAGAGATGACAGAATGAGTAATTTATCCCTCTCTCTCCAATCTCATCCCATAGCTGCACTCATATTATACTGCTATCATAGAGTTATATAGTTTTAAAACACTATGAATCCTAATGAACTCATGCTATTATAAAATAAACACAAACGCACGTGTCAAACAAAATCTGGACTGAATACAGCCTAAAGGTCATCAGCATATCATGTCAGCTGTAATGTTTCTGAGAAAGTTTTAGGTGAAAATAGTTATGTGAAAGCAACTATCCTACCCCTGAGGTCTGAAGACATGGTCAATGCTGGACTACGGATGTGCTTAGGCCACCAGCAAAGCAAGGGTATCAAAAAATATTTTTAAATGAATTTGACGTTTTATCCATATATTTTACATGAAAAAGGGAGCACTGAAGTGATCACCATTAGAAGAATAAAAATAATACACTTCTACTTTCCCACTGTTCAGTATTTTTGATAATAACATAAAGTCTTCTGTGCCTCATCACTCTACCAGCATGTGGCCCTGGGGACACTCACATGAAGAGAATCCCAAGGGCAAACAAACTTTTAGGAACAAAATTAAGGGCAATAAATTCAATCTCCTTGCCATCTCCATATCCAAAAAACTTTTTTCATTGTTGTTTAAAGTTCTGGGGTTTTATCTTACCAGGAATAGTGTCATCACCTAAAAGTGGTTTATTAAGCAAAAACCATAAAAAACATTTGCATTATTTTGCATATTTTTAATAGACATTATAAACTATTTCCCCACCTCAGAAAAAAATATAATTTTTTCCTATAGCACTTTACATCTCTCTATACAGTGAAAATGATCATTTTATAAGTCACATTCTAGCTTAGAATATACTCATGTCCTACAAGTTCACAAAAATCTTTAAACCTAAATAAATCCTAAAACTAAAAATTTCATGTACCAAAATTTCCTTCCAACAAGGTAAGTATTTCTCCTCATGTCTCTCTCTCAGTTGGCGACTAGTCTACACCTCTGAGCCTAAAAACCTGTCATGGTATCTATTGAACTACAAGGCTCTAAATCAGGACACTCCTAACATTTGTATTTTGAGCACTTAAATTTCAGAATGTGTTGTTTCAACCTTATATTGTTTTGAGTATAGGGAAAGTATTCTCAGCCCCTCTGCCTATCAGGAAGCAGCTGGATTTCCCCCTAAGAGTCAAAATACTCTAGCCCTAGAGCACATCTCTTTTCTAAAGTAACTGAGTAAGAAGAGGGGGAGAAAGACATCTAAATACTCATATTTGAATCAGAGCCACAGTTATCCTAGAAACACTGATTTTCTAATTCAAAGATGACTACCATAAAGTTCCGTGTTGGGTGAAGTTCAGAATTCCTCGACTAGGAGCTTCAGGAGGTTGGCGGCTTGACTGAAGGCGATGAAGATCTGCCTTTGGTTGCATTTAATCTTTCACGTCTTCCCCAATGGGTAACTGCAGATTTGTGGTCAGAGGTGCAGAGCTCTTAATCTTCCCCAGTATGATAACTGCAGCCCCCATCATACGAGGACAATCCTGAAAATACTCCAACAGAAAGCTGCAGCAGAGGCCGTTCATTCATCACTGCTGACAGTGCCTGTGACATGGGGCATTGTTCTGATTTACTTCAGCAAATCTTCAGAGCTTTAAGTGATTTCAACAGAGGCTTTAATCTTGTGCTGCAATTAGTGCTCTCCACAGGCTTGACATATTATCTACCACTACATCGCTGGCCTTAACAAATCTCACTGCCCTTTTGCTAATTTGATAAAAGGCCTCCTTATTTCCAGAGCTGGCAATTTCTACCCCTAAAAATACATTCTGTTAACATTAAAACATATAAAATGCCTGCTTATAGCTCACTACATGTGTGATCTAAATCCTTCATTCTCAGAATCCTTCACGGTCAGCAGTTCTTAAATCTTCTCAGTGCTGAGAACTCTATACAAGTAAGGGTAGAGGGCCCAAAAACAGATTTTCCTTACTTGATGTTGTGTATTTTAATTTTCACACGAGCTTCAAACAGTACATTTATTTCTTGAAAAACTATCTATTCATCAGCACAAAAGATTCCTTTGTAGACGTCTTCAGGTCAGTCCCCATCTTTCTCATGCCATTGCCCTTACTCAAAACAGTGATACCTATATTTTCTTATAAAACTAATGGATTCAAATTCAGAATAAAGAAGAGAATAATAGACACATTTCAAACAAGTTGCCTACCATTTCCTTTTTCACTGCTGCCATCAGAGAAACAGGTAGACATGACACATAGATGAGCTCTTTCTCTTAGCAGCAACTGTAAAGATATGAAAAGAAATATAGATGGTTAAAAATTTGCTAAGATATGGTATAAACTCATCAGTGGATTGCTCTAAGTATAGATAAACAAGCCAGCACCAAATTCCCTATCTTTCTTTCTACTTCATGCCTTTATCATGTCCTCCCTTCTACCCTGAATTCTCCTTCTTCCTTAGTCTGTGAAAATTTGACTCAGACCTCAGAGACATTTTAAATGTTCCTCATCAGTGAAGCCATACCCTAAATAAATTAGTCTCCCTCCAGTGTTCCCAAAGCATTTTCTTACACCTTACATTATATTTTATAATCCAAATGTACATTTACACATCTCCCACCAATTTTGAGAGTGTATATATAATACGAGAATAAAAATTTAAAAAAAACATAGAACTGTACAACACAGACAGTGAACCCTAACATAATTTATGGATTTCAGTTAATAGTATAATAATAATAATAATATTGTTTTGTCAGCTTTAACAAAAGTACCCCACTAATGCAAAGCGTTAATAATATGGAAAACTGGGGGAGAGTGGGGGTGTATGGGAATTCTGTACTTTCTGCATGATTTCTTATAAACTTACTACGTCTCTAATTAAAAAAAAGGAGTTAGCAATCACAATAACAAATTAGCAGATAATATTTTAAAACAAATATAAATTGAGCATTGCCTATTTACCAGGCAATATTCTAAGCACCTGAGATACATCAGTGTACAAAACAGTCAACAAATCTCTGCCTTATGGAGCTGACATTCTAGCACAAATGTTATGAGCAGTGGAAAATAAATAATAAATATAATAAATAAGGTATATAATGTATTAGAAGGTACTAAGAACTAAAATAAATTTGAAAGTAGAATAGTTTAAAGGGGATCAGGATGTGTGGTGGGGTTGCAATTTTAAAATAGGGTAGTCAAGGCAGGCCTCATTGAGTAGTTAACATTTGAACAAAGGAAGGGTAAGGAATTGGCTAGGAAATAAAACATATGCAAAAGCATTAGGAAAGCCCAATAAACATGTAAAAAAACGTTCGACCGCAACAAAGCATCCTTTATTATCTAGTGAACTTGGCAACAGCCTTTTTACAAGAATATCAATATCATTGGCCAGGATATGGATGAAGGGTTAATGGAAGTATAAATGCAACCACAAATCAGTGGAGAAGTTAAAGGTGAAAACACACGGAGAAAATAAAGGTCCTACATTATATTATAATCAAAGCTGAACTTCAAAGCTCTACACATGATGGGCAAAAAAATAAAACCATAAAACATAAAAATTATAATAAAAGAAAATGTTGATAAACATCTATGTGAACTAATGATAAGGAAAATCTTCTTAAACAAGATTCAAAAAGCACAAACCATATAGCAAAAAATAAAAAATAAAAGAAAGGGTTGAATCTCACTAAATAAGTTATGGATCTCTGTCCAACAAAGAATACTATAGACAATCTTAACTAACTGGAAAAAGATATTTACAACCTAAATCCTTCTAAAACCAACAATGGATTAATAATCTAGGATATATAGGGAATATTTATAAAAAATTAGGAAAACCCATAGAAAAACAGACAAAGAATAAGCATAAACAATCCCTGAAAAGAAGGTTTCAATGGCTAAGGAAGAGATGTTCAAACTCACCAGAAACCAGAGAAGTGCAAATTCCAGTAATGAGGCACCACTTTGCACAATTAGACTAACAAAGTTTCAAAGGTGGCAAATAACAAGTGTTGGGGAGATATTAGAAGTAGAATTCTCAAGCACTGCTTATAGGTGTCACTAAAAAGCATTCTGATAGTATTTAGATAAATTAACTGTGTGCATCATGACAGAACAATATATATCACAGATAATTTCTTGCTCATAGAGTTCCATAAAGGGACAAAAAACATAGTTATTCCCTGCAATGTATTTTACAGGAAAGTAGAGGCTAGTACCTACTAACAAGGAAATGAAGAAGTAAAATGTGTTGGATAAATACAATAAAATACTAGTCAGCAGTTAAAACTAAATGCTCTAACAATTAGCTACAACAAACTAAATGCATAACATAGCAAAAGAGATATTATCCCAAAGGCTTTATGACTAGTCAAAAAAGTAAGAGATAAACATGTACAGCACAGTATTAGATATGTAAATTAAAAGCATATACACTCACAATGTCAATTGAAATATATAAAGAATATACATATACTTAAGGATATATATATCAAACATTAGGATACCTATCCTAATAGGTATAGTCTACTGGGAGAAGGGAATGGAGGTAGCGATAAGAAAAAAAACAAGAAAAAAATACATATATGAAATAAAATAAGAGAATAAAGTATGGATTAATGATAATAATAATATGCCAAGAACTGAGAAGTATTATAAATTCAATTCATTCTACCTGCCGGCCACAAAAGAGGAATAATAAAAATTATCCCCATATAGTTTCTGAAGTTTAATGTGATCCCAATCAGTATTCCAATTTTTTGAAACTGAATTAAATTTTAAATTTAATCTAGAAGCATAAATAGGAAAGAATAAGCAAAAAAGTTCTCCCTTCAAAAGTGAGATAAGATTTATACTGCCAGCCATAAAAAAAACGCCGTAAGTCTATAATAACTAATAGATGATAGTACGAATGGCAGAATAGAAATACAGTTAGAGAAACAAAGTTCAGAACTGGACCAAAAGCTATATTGGAATTCAGAGGATGGATGAGTTAACCTTCTTTCTGTCTAAGATCACCTCTCCTTTACCTATTCTCTAAGTACCATATTCTCCAATGTCATCCCTAACTTGGAAATATGTCCATAGTACATGAAGTCATTTAAAAATGTATTTTGTAATCGCTTTTGATAATAATATGTAACTTAGAAGAAACCTTAGATTTCACCCAATACAGTGATTTTCAAACAGCTGTCTTCAAAACAGTTCCATTTGGCTTGCTCAGGTATTTGTTCCTTCACAAGTTCATAGAGTTGGAAAAAGTGACAGCCAGAAGCCGAGACTATCAGTTTTAGCTGTTGAATATTTGCCCGCATGGAACCCTTTGTACCCACCCCACCCACCTTCTTAGTACTACTTAGTACTACTTACATGTGGTTTTCATCGATTACCACTTGATAGGGCCCCCCTGAAAATGTCTCTAACTCATCTTTGCAGGTATCAGAAAAAGCTTCCAGGAATAAGAAATTTCCAAAGTGAGACCTGAAGGAGAATTGACTAGTACTTAGCCAAATGAATAAGGTGGGGTAGGGAAAGGCAAATAGGTCCAAAGGACGTAAGAGAAATCTAACAAGCAGAATCAAGAACACTCACTGACAGACAATCTAAAGGATAAGTGGAGGGAAAAGAAAAAGAAACCAAAGAATAGCACAAGAGGAACACCTAGAAATTGTCATATTAAACAACCCAACTAGGAACAAGAAATAAGAGTGTAAAAACTACACAACCTAAATATATGGGAAAGAAATAATCTAACCAATTTAAGTTTTATTTGAATATATCACTATATTTACTATATTAAAATACCAAAAAATGTTTCTATATTAATCAGAATGAACTAAAAAAACCCAACTCCTTAATAACAATACCTTTTAATTTTGGATAAGCTAATAACTAGACTATAATCAACTTACCTCTATTTTTATGCAGTTAGTCACATACTAATAAGATACATTATATTTTAAGATATTTAGATAGGACTGAAACTAATTTCAATATGTCAGGATGCTTTTCCTTTCATTCAAAATTAAACACAGTAATATAAAAATATCCATTTAATATTTATTATATATAAACCAGAAATAAAATCAATGAGAAAGGAAACTAAAATATCTAATGTCCTTTTGTGTATCACTGATGGTCATGACTGCCCAGTATCTTTTGAACAGTTTTTCTATATTTGGAACATTCCCATTTCAAGAGTCCCACTATCCCCACATAGGAGCCAGAATTCAAAATCCAGTCTTCTTAGCATTCAGTCAGCTGACCGAAGCTCAGATGTTCCTGAACAAAACTTGGAATCAGAAACCAGCAACAAGAGAAAAGGGGCTGTATGTGAAAGTTATTCCCCTTCTCCGCTCCAGGTGTGGGTGGTACTGAGGTGCCTGGGCTTCGACTGCAATAGCAGCAGGGGGATGGCTTCCCTTTGTTTGAAAAATCAAGTTCCCAGTGTAAATGCCTCAATGAGGCAGCACTGGTGGCATCAGTTTCCTCAAACGTAACAAAGGCACACCAGTAGCAAATGGTGATTTCCTCATCAGGTCAGGTCTGGAACATGGTTTAGATATTGTTTCTGGTTCTCCAGCAATCCAAATACGTCCATGAACTACTAACATCATTTTTTAAAACTCCATTTTTGCTTGATCAATCAGAATCCCTTTCTGGATGATGTTGATGGATCTGCCTTAAGTTGGAATCTGGCACCTAAAGGCACATAGTGTTTATTAAATTGTTTATTAAATTGTTCCCTGTAGTTACTGAGTTTGAAGTGCGCATTGGAGGAAAGACTTTGAGAGATCTAGTGGACACTGCCATATCAAACAATATGAAGAGCATGAGAAATCCAAGGACTGTAAGTACCTACCTATTATTAACTGCACTGCACAGCTTATAGACAAGTGCAAAGATCTAAATTCTTATCTCCAGGTAAGCAATGAAGATCACAGAATGTCTATAACCATGAAAAAGAAAATATTATGCCTGCCCAAAATAGGGCCAAAGCAACTAAAAAAAAAAAAAAGTCAAAATTTTATCTTGCATATTTATTATCCTAATACAATTGAATTCACAGACTCATCAGGTCTCATGTAAAAGGTAGGACAATGGTTGGGAAAGATTATGTCCCCGAGCATTGGAATGGTGATACATAAGGGGATTCAAATGACCCAGATTATCCCAAATACCTAAATCCACTGAGAATCTCTTGCCAAAACTACCTATTCTCCATTGCCTTATGGGTCTGTTTTAATTTGAAGAACAGGATGCATTAAGGACCTGTCCAAAAGTAGTTATTTTAACAGAGGAAAGACAATTATCCTCAAACCCCTTCTGACTGTTAACTGACCTGTAACCAGAATCGAATTGTAACATCCCCACAGCGAACCAACTGCAAAATTCAATCCAACAGAAAAAAACTTCATCATGAAAAGAATTGCAAGACTTTGCTTATTTTAACATCAAAAACTGGAAAATATATCTGAGAATGGATTCTGAGGGTGCTAAGCCAAAAAAAGAGTAACAATTTTAAATTGGGACGTAGTTACGTTTTAACAGTTTACCTACCAGAGATTCTGAATTGGGAAGTAGTTATATCTGTTTACCTACCAAAGATTCTGAATTGGAGCAGCTGGAAGTATTCCTAATTTTTTGCTTAGTTGGTTGACCGATACTTGTTCTCAACATATATCAAATTAAGTTGAAATGACAGAAAATCCTTGCTATAACATACAGAAAGGAAACCAAAGACTTCAGGGTATCTAGGGATGTTGGAGTCATTTATATGAATGACCTATTCACCCACCCTCCCGTCTCCCCCAAGGGAACCTAGAAGACACTCATTTCATCAGAAATTTGAAACTATATTGGTTGAAGGGACTACCAGCACCTTGGAAAAATGGGGTAGTGATTGTTCTCTTGAGAGCAGAGATGTTGACGGTGCTGTGACTACAAGTGATATAGGTACCCCGACACCAACTGGATCATAAACCCAGAAGCTGCACTTAAGCACCAGAAGAAAAGATGGCAAATGTCCATCAACGGACAAGTGGCTAAACAAACTGTGGTATATAAATATGATAGAGAACTACACAGCAATAAAACAGAATAAAGTCATGAAGCAGGTAACAACATGGATGAACCTTGAGGACATTATGCTTAGTGAAATTAGCCAGAAACAAGGACAAATACTATACGATTTCACAAATATAAACTAACATTAATGAGTAAACTTTGAGAATTAAAATTGAGAACACAGGGTTATTAGGAGATAGAAAAATGGTAGATATTGGACATTTGATGCTGAAGGAGTACAGTCCCAAACGTACAACAGGACTGACTGTAAAGACACAGAAAGGGACAGCACAATACTATCGGGTGGTAGCACAATACTGTAAGTACATGGAATGAAGCTGAGTGTGAGAATGGTTGAGGGAGGAGAGCTAAGGCCAAGTATGACACCAGAAGGAAAGATAAGAGGATAAAGACTGTGACAGTATAACTTAGCCTAGAGTAGACAGTGATGGTGATTAAATGTACAAATATAAGAATGTTTTTGCATAAAGGAGGATAAATGAAAGTCAACATTGCAAGGTACTGAAAATGGGATTCTATACTCGAAAAAAAATGCAATCAATGCTTACAAGGATCTGCAATAAACAGTAACATTATAATATGCTTCCATTGACTTTAACAAAGGCAATAAGCCAAAGCTAAATGTCAATAAGTGGGGAATATGGGGGAGGGGTATGGGATTCTTCGCCGAAGAAATGGAAATTTCCTCACATGGATTATAGTGGTGAAGTCATTGCTATGTGATTATACCGGGAACCTTTTTTTTACTTAGGTTGGATTGTATGATGTGTGAATAAAACTGTTTAAAAATGAACAAAGAGATACAAGTGCTGGAAAAAACGTGGAGAAAGAGCTGCTTCTATTCACTGCTGGTAAAGAGTAAAGTGATGCAGCCCCTTGGAGGCAGTGTGTTAGCTCCACAGGAGGCTAAGGGTGGGGTGGTCATACGATCCTGCAACCCCCCAGTTAGGTGTGTACTTGGAAGAACTAAAAGCAGGGATATGAATGAAACATTTGGGCACTGGTGGTTATGGTGGCAGTGTTCATGTTCTGCAATGTAAGCAGGTGGCCTAGGGGTACATCAACCGAAGACAGGAAAGACAAACTGTGGTATACACATAAAATGGACTACTGGGTGCTGTAAGAGGCGTGAAGTTGTGAGGCACGCAACTAGGTGAATAAAACTTGAGGACAAAAGTTGAGTGAAATAAGCAGAAATAAAAAGACAGATATTATCACACCTCACCAATATGGAGTGACTATAATGTGCAAACTCAGAATTGAACTCGAGAGCATAGGTTATCAAGTGAAGCCCTATTGTAAAAGTTCCTAGATTGTAAGCTCTAACAGCAGTCACATCTATTCCAGAGTTGTAACTGTTATTTCTAATTCTGAGATGCCAAGCTCTTTGTGTATAACCTGGTCAATCCCTGGAACTTTGGGTATTTATGTGCACCTGAGATACAGAACTAGAGTTTTGTAGCTATGAAAGTCAGCAGACCCCATCAGAAACTGTTACAAACACTTAAAAAGTGATCAACTTCATTAAGAGATATAATGAAGTTGATTTGGGTAAGACTAAGTTAAATCAGACTAAAAGGTAAAGGATGATATTGCCTGTATTTTAGAACTTCAACTTCTATGTGAGACCGAAGGACTTTCAATCTTGGAGCTTGTCCTTATAAAACTTATTCCTACAAGAAGCTAAGCCTACTTATGCTAACCCTAACCCTAACCCCAAAGAAGCGCTTTTGAGTTGTTCAAATATGTTCTCTTTCTCTAAGCCAACTCCACAGGTGAACTCACTGCACACCCCTTCCCCTACGTAGGACGTGACTCTCAGGGGTGTAAATGTTCCTGACATTGTGGGACATGATTCCCAGGGATAAGCCTAGACTTGGCATCATGAAAATGAGAGCACCTTCTCGACCAAAAGGGGGAAAACAAATGAAACAAAATAAAATTTCAGTGATTGAGAGATCTCAAGTAGAATTAAGAGGTCATTTTGGACGTTATTCTTACACAGTATATAGATAATCCTTTTCAGTTTTTTGGTTACTGGAGCAGCTACAGGGAAATACCTGAAACTGTTGAACTGTAATCCAATAGACTTGTTTCTAGAAAATGACAGAATAACTATGGAATTTTTAAACATGTGAGTGCGAAAACCTTGTGAATGACACTCCATTTATCTAGTGTGTGGACAGATGAGTAAGAAAAAGAGGACAAAAAAAAAAACAAACCCAACAATGGCGGTTATGGGATGCTTTGGGTATATTTTTTACTTTTATTTTTATTCTTATTTTTTCGGTTTTTGGAGTAATGAAAATGCTCCACAATCTATTTTAATGATGAATGCACACCTTTACGATGATACTGTGAACCACTGATTGTACCCTTTAGATGATTATGTCTCAAAAATCATTGAAGAAAAAAAAGAGGGCATAGTTAGTGTTGGAGTGATAGAATATTCTGAGCAGTAGTGATCTTCAAATTGGGTAACTGATAGGAGTGAGATAAATGAGAATTCTTTGGAGGTTCTGCACAATTTTTTTGTTTGTTTGTCTGTTCGTTTGTTTTGCATGGACAGCCACCAGGAATTGAACCCGGGTCTCGGCATGGTAGACAAGAACACTGCCTGTGGAGCCACCATGGCTGCCCCTGCATGATTTTTCTGCTAAAAAACCTCTGGGTCTCATGAACATACCTAGACAGGAGCCACCAAAAATGATGCCATGGCCCTTCACAGATAGAGAGCCCCTTAAATGAAGGGAAGGTTAGCTACCTGAGGTATATTTGATAAACCCTGTTCCTTTTATTCTCCCCAAGAGATTTTGAGGCCACTGGGGGTAGGGAAATACCAAGATCTTTGGAGTATTACTGCATACTGACCCTGAGGTAATGTTAGACCCTGGAGATGCAGACAGTTATTGTGGCCAATGAATCAATGACAAATGGAGTTTTCAAACATAAATCAGTCTCATATCCAGTTAAGTGTGACAGTGGATTCTGGTCATTTCCCCAGGTCATTAGTATATAGTTGGAGAGATACATTAGGAAATGGAAGAATCCCTACATTAACTCTTACAGAGTATCAGCTTTAATGGTAGAAAGGGCCAAGGAGAAGCCTCTGGAGACTCACCTTCCTACTAAACACAGATCTCTCTGGAGAATTATAGCAATTAATGCCACTACCAAATTCTTGAAAGTTAGTGAGGTAAGTATTCCTAATATATTCTCATTTAACTCCAAGATAGGTCACAGACAATGTCGGGTGATTAATCAAGTGATTTTGCCGATTGAAGCTCCGCGTCCAGGTAAAGCCTTGACACAAAAGTAACCAACCTAACTCCTAGCACCTGGTACACAGGTATTCCTTTGGCAAATTCTTTCTCTACCATCCAGTAAACAAAGAATAATCAAATCATCCTGTTTTCACCCAGTAATGGCAGCAGTCACTACAGTAGGTCAGCTCCCAGGCTCTATAAAACAATTTAGCTTAAACAGAACTTGATCATCTCCCCATGATGCTGGTCCATTACAAGAGAACCATACTGATGGAATCTAGAGAACAGAAAGTATCAGGTAAGCTAGATAAATTTCATGAAATTTGAGATAAATTCCATGAAAATGCAGAGGCACAGAATACCAGTGAAGATTCTGGGGCTCCAGTGATCTGAGATACGTTGGGATATTCCCTACAAAGGAAAAGGCAAATTGCCATGCCTGTGTCTTCAAGTGCCAACAAAGAAATTTCATGGCTGGAGAGCTTCTTTAGAGTCGGCACTGCCACCTCGCATTAATCCATGCCTGTGACTGCATGGAGATTCCCCAGTTTCTCACTGCCTGAGGAAGAAAAGATCATTGCAGTATTACTACTCAATGCACGTGGCTTTACAGAGAACAGTGAGGATGTAAAGCCCACCAGTTGGAATAAGATGCCCACATTATCTTCCACTTTGCACAGAAGGAAGGATGGTCTGAAGGAATGATGGTCTGTCACTGTATGGACAATGGTTAATGGTATGACTGGTCCATCAGAATCTTTGAAGTACTAGAGGACTGGGCATGAGTTCTGAGGAGTTATATGGAAAGACCTCTCAGAATGAGCCAAAAATGTCCAAGTATTTGAGTCCCATGTGATTGTCACCAGGATGCTCCTTCTGCACGTGATGTTTCTAATAACCATGTAGAAAAGATGTTGCAACCTGTGAATGTCACTCAACATTCTTTTCCAGAAAATACAGTGCTTGCTTAATAAACTTATGAACAAATGGCCATTATGGCAAGAACAGAGGTTTGCAATGTTTCAACAATACGTACTTCATCTCACCTACAATGATCTCGTGGCAAGAAGTAGAGACCAACACGGAAGTTCCAAGATGGCACCACATGCCAGGGGACTGTCAGCTCCTGACTGTGGGTTAATTACACTGAGATCTCTCATCACAGAGGGCAGTGATCTCTCCTTACCCCCAGACACTTTCTCTGGATTTCTCTCATCACAGAGGGCAGTGATCTGTCCTTACCAAAGAGACAGTTTCTCTGGATTTCTCTCATCACAGAGGGCAGTGATCTGTCCTTACCAGAGACACTTTCTCTGGATTTCTCTCATCACAGAGGGCAGTGATCTGTCCTTACCAAAGAGACACTTTCTCTGGATTT